>FIZR01031948.1:0-15352 GCA_900060175.1 Ferrisia virgata | reverse complement strand
TGAGATTGCTGTTTGGATTCCATCAACTGGAAGGATAAATAGGGTAGTGCTGAGGACGGATCCTTGAGTTACACCATTTTGTATTAGATGAGGTTTGGAATAGGTATTATTTATTCGAACTTTGAAATAAAAAAACTATATTCCTCGACAATTTTATGATCCTTTTCAGTATATTACCCATCTCATCGCGTGTATAAATTTCAATAAGTACACGGCTCGTAGATCTTCGAGTTTCAAACTTACGTCCAAAGTTTCTGATTATTCAAAGAAGATGAAAATTGTTTGCCAAGATGACTTTTTCAAGCTTGTACTTACTGTCTTATTGCTCATTTTAATTTTGATACGATAGTTTGAATTCCATTCAACTTCATTTCATAGAGGTTGATACACTGTACCTACCTATATACCAAATGATGGTGAGAACATTTATTATTGAACGCTTTTCCCATTTGTACAAAGAGATAACAAAAGCGTAGGTAATCATTTAGGAAAAATTAATCTGCGTAAGCCAAGTACGAGAGAAGAAAATACGCAGCTATTATTTGGTTATTTATTATAAAAGTTACGCTGTATTGCTGTGAAAAACCGTTTCCATGTTAAGGAGTCATTTGTTTACAAAAGTGAGATGAATAGGATGAGAGAGAATATTTCGAAAAAGTAAATTTCATTCGTATACCAACAAAATGGTAGGTATCTAGATTGCAGGTACTTATTTCACTTACGTATTGTGAAATTATAGTAAAAAATTTTCCATTATTAAAATTAATTCCTACAAAAAAAAAACTTTTTTTTTTCTAAAAGTAGCGAATTACCTACGATTAAAAATTAAACAAAAGCGCCCAGGTATATAAAGTACCTACCTAGCAGTTCGTAAATATGTAGAGCTTTTTTTTCTTCTTCTTCTTCTTGTTATTCGATGTGGTGTGCTTCATTCGGAAATGAAATTTCATTCTGCCCTTACAATATATGTATAGGTACGAGAGAGAACGGATTGGAAGGGAGAATAAGTTCCATATAAAATGCCACCAAATCGTGTATACTCGACAACCTCGAAAAGTAATTAATGACGTTTTTTTTCCTGGCCGTTGAAAAAAAAAAATACTTACTCCGACGTATATAATCGACCGACATTTCATCTATCATTCTTCTCTCTTACTTTTTTTTTTCCTAGCCTCGGTAAATTGAAATATACGAGAATTTGTCTTTTTTTAATTAAAAATTTCCGCTGAAATTGCGCGTTCACAAGCAAGCATCCTATTCACGCGAATTATTTGTTTCACAGCGAAGTTGGAGGAGCCGCAAGATTACATATTCGAAAGAAGTTTAAAGATTCTTATCTTGATGTCAAACAATTTCGAATGCTTGGGCCACTTAATAAGGGAATTTTTACGCAACGTTGGCAAAGTTTTAAATTTATTTCAACAGAAAAACGACAAAGTTTTACGCAGAGCCATTTCCGCATTTTTACATAATATGCTAAAGGTACGTATCATTTGTGATTTTCCTTTTTTTCTTTCTTTTTTCTTTTTTTTTTTTGGTTTTGTTTTTTATGCGTCTTCGTTAATTTTATAATTGAAGCGTTTATACGATTTTCGAAAAAAAAAAAAACGAGATGCTTATGCAATTGTCGACCAAAATTATGGTACTCGAAGTAATTTTGAATGAGCGACGAATGAAGAAGGGAAAGGCAGTACCAAAGAAGAAAAGGGAAAACAATAGGATTATAATTACCAAGTTTAGTTTACAACGACTTTTGTACGATAATTAATTATGCAATTGTAGGTGCATTCGTTATGAAAAAGTTGCTTGATTGTTTACCAAAGAAGGTAATCGTTAAATTAATTTACAGTTCGGCCATGTCGATGTCTTTGATGGAAATGCGCTTTAGCTCCAAAAAAAAAAATTAATAAAAATTTAAATTGATGGAATAAGAAGTGTGGTGAAGTGTTTACCAATGTACATGTAGATTAGTTAGGATAGAAATACCTAGCTAAATAGTTTCTAAAATTTTTCAAGGACACCTTCATAATATCTTTTGAACTGAATTACGCCCGTTATTCCACTGCAACTATGCGAATTCACGTTAAGATGATCTGATGGCTGCATACTATCGCCTTGAAGGGACGCATATCATGATTGAGCTAATCTTTTCGACCTTGTACAAGAGTCATAAGCGCACCCAGAACATTTTTAAGGAAGAGGCTAGAAGGAACAAAATCTAATTGATAAGATGGCATATTTCTCCTAAGGGGTTTTTTGAATAGGCAAGCCATATACCATGAAAGAAACATGGGTTGCTTCATTTGTAGTATGAAGGAGTCATTAAGATAGAATAGATTACCCTTTGACTTACGTAATAATTTATGAAGAGACCGAAATTGATTGTGAAAACCAAATGGGAGAATATTTTCCAATTACTAGGCTATTACGATCTATAGATCTACGGCAGATACCCGACGGAGAGCATCAATAGAATCTTTTTTGAGACTCAAATACACCATTAAGATTATTTGTGAAAATGTCAGATATTCATTTCATTTTTTATTTCTGGAAAACTAAAATTATTCATTCGGCTGAATACCTAACGAAATCGTTTCAATCCAGGTGTGAATGACCTTGAGTAATAATTTAGCCCTGTTCAAATTTATTAGTAGGGGGTGCTGAGTGAAAAAAAATCACAAAAAGTTTGCTAATTTTCAAAAATTTAACAAATTTTCAGCGTTTTTCCCTGTGGGGGGGGGGGGGGATTGGACTGTTTAGAAAATGTTACTTTTTACGTTTTTTCACGATTTTCTAAAAAAGGATGGAGGAAATTTTTTTGAAAAACACTCTTCTGAAATGGATGTAAGACATCAATTGTATATGGTTAAGCGTAACGTTTAAATTTTACCATAATTTTATCCACCATGACAAATTTTTTAGAAACACTCAAAAATTGGTCAATTTTCACATCTTTTGAAATAAATTGATTAAAAATTGAAAAAATGCATTTCTAAACAAAATTTATTTGTTTTCATTTTTCTCTGAAAAGGATACAAGCGATGAAAACCGAACTTAAATAGACAAAGGCATGTGTACTTGGCCCACTTCAATACGAATATACTGAGAAAAAATTTTTAATGATGCAAAAAAATTCTCGGAAAAACATGAAAAAACCCTTCTTTAAACATTCCTAAAAAATCATTTATGGGAGATAAAATTGAAATATTGCCCTTAATCATGTATAATTGATGTCCTACATCCATTTCTGGAGGGCGTTTCTCCAAAAAAAATTTTCTCCATAGTTTTTTAAAAAATCGTGAAAAAATGCAAGAAGTGATATTTTTTAAAAGCCTCTGGAAATAAGAGAAATGCTGAAAATTTGTCAACAAATATAACTTTGGGTATGAATATGTGTAATGATTCCATTATCGGTAAAAATTAAAAAAAAAAATTTTTGAAAGTTAGCGAATTTGGGTCAGTTTTGCAAGCGTTTAAAAAATTGAGTTAGAATGCTAAAATTATGTACCACATTATACTGAGGTCTTTTTGCATTTCCAAAAAAAAAATTTGACCCCCCCCCCTTCCTAGCGTATAACATGTTATTCAAAAATCATCCTTCTACATTAGTTTGGGGAAGAAGGAAGATGGTCCTTCTTTTTAACTTCGAAAAGAAGACCATTCATCGCATATCTTCCATACGAATTATGCTATGTGGTTGAAATTTGGAATGGGGTCCTAGATGGTTTGGGATGCGGGAAGGGAGGTTCAACTGTTGACTACCGACCTTTTTTGTTTGTTCCTCGCATGATTCTCGTTACTAGGTCATTTAATGGTGTATTCATTTATCATTTCAAGTGAACACCAATTCAATGATTAGAAAGTTTCAAATACCTCTTTCTACAAAATAAATCACACAATTGTTTATATGGATACATAATAATCTGTTTCTGTCTATATGATTTTTCTTCACAATATGTAAAATATTTGTCCTTTTTTATTTTGTTTTATATTTTGCGTTTGTAGTGATTTTCAATCGGTTCTTTTTTTTGCTACGATTTTCTTCATAACTTAAGCATATAAAATAATATATAAATTATTTTTCAGACTGGTGTATCAACCTATCCATCATCGCCATCTATCGTACCAGATGCCGAGCAGCTATCGTACAATCGTAAAGAACTGACTGCCATTTTATGTATGATATCGAAAATTTGCCTACATTTGATCCACAGTGTGCACGGAGCTCAATACACGGCCATGTTGATCCTCAACAAAATCATCGACTTGGCGGTAAAATATCAGCTGTCGTTTTGCAAAACGAAACTATGCGAATCATTACAACATCCGTGTAGACTGGAACAAGAGTAAGTTGAACTGCAAAGAATTGGTACGATAAATCGACGAAAGTTGAAAGAAAAAACAAAGCTCGATAAAAGCAGGCAAATTTTGGCTCGTTCGTTCATCTTTTAGCACCAAAAAATACTAGGTAATAAATTTTTAAACGATACTGCGATTGAAATTTGGCAATGAAGAAACCGGCGGATGTGTGTACAAAAATGCGAATTATTTTTTCATTTCGTTTTATTGTGATAAATTTGCACTACGAAGAAAAGAATAATATGGTAATAAAATAAGAGTATACTTACACCGTGTACGCGTTTTGTAAAAGAGGATAATAAATGCCTAAAAAAAAAAAAAAAAAAAAAAAGAAGAGAAAAACACACACTCACACGCACGTTTGTTTAGAACAAATCCACGCCGCCAATTTAAATCATTTTATACGCATTCTTCGCTTCCTTTCCTTTGAATTCTAAGAAAAAAGGAAAATACGGGCGTGAAAATCTCGCTATAATGTTCTGCTCTTTGGTGTATAAATACAAAGTATTTGAAACACGAATTTTATATAAGCTTAAGCTGTATAAGACTTTCGTTTTCAAATTAATTCGCACCCAACGTTGAAAATTGATTTGAACCGCAAGTTCGAATGCAAATTAGTTGCACCCGTCTATCTCTACGATCTCGTTAATAATTATCTCGCCGCCGAACGAAAAAAAAATCCTTTCGATATTAAGTAATTATTTGTCGATATTTTATCACGCTGGTAAAAATTTTATAGCTTAATTTAAACGTGACGAATATTGTACCTACTACTTAGTACCTAGTTACAAAAAGCTGTTGGGTTGTAGGACATGCTCGAACAATGGAAACGAATCTCCGACTTGTTTTTCACGTAAAGGTAGCCAAAGTCGCATACAAAAAACGTTCTCTAAACGACCAAGCTTTATTGCCAAACACGAACAACCTCAGCAACCAATTAAATCAAAAGAAATTACCGAAGAGTGCCTTATGGGTAAGAATTTATGCGTTTCGTTTGCCATCCAATCAAATGGTGCTCATTTGTATCGTGTTTCTTTACTGTTGTTGTTATTGGTATTGACCCTGCCGTCTTTGCTCCGTTTTTTTAGATGTGCTGAGCTGTACTCACGCGTCTTCTGTGCTGAATACGTTGCATAACGCGTTGACCCTTTTTAAACGTGTCATCAATAGTCATCGAACGTGCACACCGAGCAAGAGGTGAGCAGGTGAGATATGTTATCTCTCCACAAATTACACAAAAATTGAAAAAAGAAAATTATTAATTGCCTAAAATATTTTAATACCTACGTATAAGTATTTATTTTAGTGGAGAGAATAATTTTATTATTAAATATTCGCGGGAGTTTTTTTCCTCGTGAAAAAAGTAGATCAAATGAATTTTGAAGAAAAAAATTTATCGATCAAATGTTTCAAACTGTCCAGTCATTCTAGGTGATGGTATGCAAAAAATTCCCATCAAAGATTTTTTTTTTCATGGAATATGTCCAGCAAAGTACTAACACTCCCCATCGATAGAGGTAGAGCGTGATCCTACAAGGGAGTCAAGACCCCATAAAAATCAATTTTTTCGTTATATCTCCGTTAATACCCCTTTTAACGTGACAAAAGCTATGTAAGAGTTTGAAGTAGACTCAATTTCCTACAAGTTTGTTTCTATAAATTTTTTCGTTGGTACAACAGAGGTGGCGGAGATGAGCCCTCAAAAAAGGGTGTTTTTGAAATCACAGTATAAATTGCGATAAGCTGTGACGACATTTCACGTTATGAATCGTACCAAGCATTAATGATAATTTTTCTCGGAAATATCAATTTTCCTCATCCATACTACCCCTTCGCCCGCTCCCCTACACCCGCGTCGTTTTTTTTTTAGTATTTTCGCTTGGAAACTAGTCGATGCAAGTTCGAAAACTTGGTATTTCAGTAATTTCTTATTGTATGATTCAACTCAAATTGCCTGGTTTCTAAGGGAAAATACTAAAAAAAAAATGACGTGTGAGTGGTGTGAGAGGGTGAAGGGGTAGTATGAATTAGGAAAATTGATAATTCCGAGAAAAATTACCATTTATGCTTAGTACGATTTATAACGTGACAATTCGTCACATTTTATCGCAATTTATACTGGGACCTTAAAAACACTCTTTTTTGAGGGCTCATCCCCGCCGCCCCTATCATACCTACGAAAAAATTTATAGAGACAAACTTGTGAGAAACTGAGTCTACTTCAAACTCTTATATAACTTTCATCACGTTAAAACTGGTATTTACGGAGATATAGCGAAAAAATTGATTTTTATGGGGACTGTTAGTATATTGTCGGACATATTCTCCTTGAAAAAAATCTTCAATAGGAATTTTTTCTGTACTAGGGTTTTTTTTTACCCAGAATCACTGGCCTAAAAGATATGAAATTTCTTTTAAAATTGAACGTCGTAAATTTACCCTTTCTTCATATATTATCTCGAATTCGATAAATTTTTCACATTACGTTTGAAAATATTTTAAATTTAAATTTAACTTATCGCCGTATTATTGTTTTATACTTGAACGTTAAGTTTCAATCCTCTTACTGTACATAAATACCAGTAATATTGCGAATATCGACTATACTTGATAATTTTGCAGACTTCTACACTGCAGCTATCATTGTTTACAAGTTTTATCCGGCAGAGTGTTGTTATTCATGACACAAAATGAAGAAGTACAAAATGAACTGCTGCAAGAACAACAATTACGAATATTAGCTGCTACCTTGGATCTAACGCATGATCCGGTTAGTACGTTGAATACCTCTGCAATGTATCATAAAAACGGGTTTTTTTCCACTAATTTTTCGTTGCTACGTATTTCTCTGCTTTTAGCAATTATTAGTGCTGATGTTGCAAATTTTCGCAAATACTGCACTGCACCCGAGACACCATCGTGTGCTGATCGACCAAGGTATACCGGATTTATTAAGCCAGCTGTTACTGCCCTCAGATGATTGGTATTATAATGCGCACAGTACCAAATACGGTTTATTCGTGAAACACCACGTGTCTCGGGTTTTAGTTTATTTAGGCTATCAACATCGTGTCAATCATAAATACTCTGTGTTCGATTATCACATACAAGGTTGGTATAATGAAGATTCTTCGGTATTTTCCATAATATCGTCTAGACTTTTCAAGCATATTTTCGCTAATATCTGTTTCCAACTTGAACGATGATTTGCAGAAGAGTTCAAAGAACAACAGAGATTATTAGAATTACATCAGCAACAACAACAACAACAACAACAACAACAGCAACAACAACAGCAGCAGCAACAACAACAACAACAAACAACACGTAATCAAAATCCGCAATTGTTGACTCAGCTACTAGTTCAGCAATTACAACAACAGCAGCAGAATGTGGATTACGATAAGCCTAAGGGTAAAGAGTCTGAGACTCCGAAGAGTGAAAAAGACTACATTACTTATACCTCCATTTGCCCGAGCATTGTGCAAAATGAGACTGAAATTATTACCGGTATTTCTGTCGAAAATTCTGTGTATAATACGTTGAAAGTTATTGAAGTAAGTGGTCGTTAAAATGGACTCATTAAGCTGTTTACCTATTTTTATTTTTTATTTTCGTTCGTTTGTTTTCAGTCGACTTTAAGTCAGCCCCCTGTACCTTTTGAATCCTCGACCTTACATTGGGTTATCAATGGTTTTTTTTATGGCCAGATAAACAATGCAGGTGAGTTCGTTAATGAGATGAACACAGTGTCGCTATCTTTATGTATGTAGAAAAAGCTTTGTTCGTTTGATTTGTTATGGTTACTGAAGACAGGATGGGCTTGCGTGTATCAAAAATTTCACTTTTTACACTTCAGGTTGCGGGTATTAGTGTCTATTTTGAATGAGCAAAAAATTAAAAAGGTATCTGTGGTTTACCTACCTAAAAGAGATGTTTCGATTTAGAAATTTTGGTAAAAATTGCACTCAAACAGAATGGAGTTTCGTGTGAAAAAAAAACATCGCGTACTTCCTTAGCCGGATTTTCGTGAAATATTAATATTATATGAATTGAAAAATGGGCGGGAGAGTGCAATTGAGCTAAAAAAGCGGCATTTACGAACTGTACTGAATCAACAAACAAAATTTCAACTTCCTAGGCCAATTTGAAGGGGAAGGAGGGAGGAATATGCGAAAAACAAACTAAAAAAATAAGAAAAACCTACAAAAAAACGACTTTTTACGGGGTTGTTGGGAGAAGGGAGGGTACGATGAGGCTAAAAAGTCGAAATTCCTAAAAAGCACATATATAACCTGTACTAAATCTACACACAAAATTACAGCTTCCTAGTTCAATTTGGTAGGGAGTTAAACGAGGACAAACTCAAAAAACAAGAAAAATCTATCAAAAAACTGCATTTTTGTGATTGTGAAGGGGGTACAATAAGGCTGTAAAGTTGAGACCCTCAAAATGCACATCTGGAACCTATACTAAATGTACTTACCGAATTTCAACGTCTTAGCTCAATATGGAGGGGAGTTATGCATGAAACAAACTCAAAACATAAGAAAACTTGCCCAAAAAACATTTTTCTAAGCTGTAAGAAAGACACAATGATGGGTCTGAAAGTCAAAACCACCAAAAAGAATATCGATGGTTCTACTATGTCTATATACCAAATTTCAATTTCCTGGCTCAATTTCGAAGGGAGATAGGGGAAGAATAGCCCATTTTTCAAGGTTAAAAAAGGGGAAAACTCCACATATTCCCCTCCTAATTGACCTAGGAGGCTGAATTTTTGATATGTTATACAACTTCAGAATCTCTATCGATTGGCTCAAAAAGAAACAGTTTTTGCGATTTTAGCTTCTCAGCATTTCCTCCCCCAAATTTGAGCATAACTGAATTTGGACCCAAAGTCGCCCCCACTCATATATATCCAATCCGCCGCTTAACTGGTCTTATTGACCAAATTTGAGTGATTTTGATCAGTATCGGGCAGAGTAAATGATTTTAGTCTTTGTAAAAAATAAATAAATAAATGAAAAGAATAAAAATAAATATAAGAAATGGCCAAAAATGGTCGTAATGCTGTTCTAGGACAGCCAAAACGGATTTGGTTGAACCCCCCCCCTTCCCCCACCCACTGTAGGTCGATAGGCCGTAATATGGGCTCTAATTGCCAATATGGCAAAAAATCAGGCTAAAAAGCACGAGAAATTTTTAATAAAAAACTTGTGCATGAAAGGTCTATAAGAACCTTATTGTAATTTTTTTTCAAATTTCCGTGACAAATTTTTTTCTTGTACTTTCATATTTCCTTTGAATTTTTGGAAATTGTACTAGCTTATACGAGGTATCCGTTCTGAAGAATAATTTACATTGTATTTTTCCCGCAGGTCAATTCCCCCCGCGTAAGTTACCAAATGATCCGAATACGGTGTTATTTGCTCAAAATTTTATGTCTTGTTTTCCTTACGTTATAAATCCTATTGTTATATTAAGACTGTTAAGTCACCGACTAATGACCACTGCACCGTTACATCGTTGGAAAAGTAGCGCTTCCAGATCGAGCTTCGGCTCGGTACTTACCCACGACATACCTCGATCTCCTCGTAGTCGAGCTTCATCCACCGAAACGGAGACTAGTACACTTCGTAAACGTAGAAAAGTGAGAAATTTTTTCAAAAAAAAATTCAAAATTCTACCACTTATTGCTAACAGCTCGTATTATTTTAGGTGAATTTAACGTTAGACTGTGCCAATTACGATTACGATCCTGCAGCTGTAGAGGAGAGCTCGAACTCAGTAAGTTCGGTTCGAGTCGGAAGGCCTACTCCGAGACCTTCGCAGTGTCGCGAAAGTAGCATAAGTAGCGCCTCCGGATTAGGTATTGAACCTGCCATGCAGGCTATTCACGTGTTCTCCAATATGCTGAGATATGCTCCGTCTAGAGACAGTATCAGAAGTACCGGTAGTTGCGACGAAAGGAGGAATTTTTTAGGTTCGTTAATTTAACATACTCGATGTCTGCTACGCCTATTCCGTTTATTTATTTTTTTTTTTCTTAATGATATCGACGACTTTTTTTTTTACAACAGCATTAAATTTACATTTAAAATCCAGACCAACGTTTCGTTTTTCGAGCTTAAAACATCCGAATAAAAGAAGATCAAAATCACAGGCTAATATTAGCAAGGTGAGTGAATGAAACGAAGGCAAAAAAAATACTTCAAACACGTGTTAACTTTAGATAAAATGGTGTTGCTGGCCATGTGGCGCAGCATGATACCGTTTAAATTATGTCATCTTTTTAAGATTTTTTTTTTCTTTTTTGTACATTGTTGAAAATTATGCTCAATTCATGATTTTTTTCCCCTCTCGCAAGGTCGAACATACTAGCCGAGGCAGAGAAACGGCCGAGCAGGATATTCTAGCGTTTCAGAAACAATTACAAAACCTACCCGATTTCGATTCACCAGACAATCCTGGCAATCAGATACTAGACGCTGCGATGGCAGTAAGTGAATTTTTATCGGGTAGGTCGTTACTCAGGCCGAGATCCAGATCGATGCCGAGAGTTACCTATGAATCCAGCCGGTATTTAGCTTTACCCGATAGCGGATTTTCGTCCAGATTACCCAGAGGTAGATCAGCGGGCACGTTAGGGTTCCAATCCGATCTACACGGCGCGTTTGGTGCTCTGCTGATGGGTAGTCCCGTAACTACACCGACCGATGATCGTAGACCGTCTGCTCAACCGATTGCGATGCCCAATGTTGCTCAAGGTGTTGCCTCGTGTAATTCAAATAGTCGTCGGAGTTCATTGTCTCCGGCTTCGGATCGTAATAACAGAAGACGCGATAGTCCGGCTTGTCTGCAGATGGAAGTGCCTCCAAGACATAGAGCTATACTGTCTTTCGTGGAAGTAAGTTAAAAAAAAAAAAAGAATCGCAATGTTTTGCTTTTTGAGCCTAATTTTCATGAAGTCTGAAAAATTTTCCGTTCGTAAAATGAAAAAAAAGAGCACTCTGGGATGTTTTAAGGATACGGGTAGGTATTGGAGTGAATAGCTGGAGAATTCCACTCCCGTCCCAGCACACTTAGGACATCTATTAAATTTATATATCAAAAGGTATTCCCGGATAAGATAAGCAATTTTCACAAAACATTCTTAGGCATTTCTAAAAAAAAATTTGAACCCTCTGAATAAGATTTGGTGGTAGTGTGCACTAAAACAAGGTATTGACTAAGGTCAAATAGTGAATCTGACTTCATTATCGTATTCAGGGGGTTCGATTTATGCGAAAACGCTACCAACATCACCAACCTAGGTATTGCCCCAAATGGGGTACTAGGGTGCCACTGGACCCCAAAACGGATCCACGAAAGTTCGGTGCGACTTTTCTGCGACTTCATATCGACTCATTTCGTAAATATACAAAATGCCAAAACTCTCGTTATTAATTATGGTTTGTATTAATATAGATGTTGCCGCCCTATTTAAAATTGAATTTTTTAAAACAAAATTGCAATTTTTTATTATCTTGAAAGTGGGTTGAAAAATTAACAGAGGAGTGTTTTGCAACTAATTCAGACATGCTGAATACGAATCCGGCGTTTATTTTTCGTTCAAATCTCTCGTTCACATTTTGACCCTTTACACCCCTCCCTCCCTCCGCCACCCTACCTCCGCCAATGCCCACAACTCTGTAATTATTCTCCTCAGGCAAATATTTTATGACTAAACTTGATATAAAATTTCATGCTGAACAACTTTACTTCTATTCATTTTTAGCGTATTAGCCAATATTTCTGAAAAAAACACATTTTTGAGCATTTTTTTAAGTTTTTAAAAACAGGCCAAATCTCAAAAAAAATTCTAAAAATTTTACTCGTTAAAACGCTTATTTTAGTGAAAAAAATGTCATATTATGCTCTTCTAGGGTCCGCAGCTGCAGTAGTTCGAAGTTCTCTTCTGTCAATTGCTTCCCACCTCCTAAGGGGGGAGGGGTGAGGGGATTTGTCGATAGGTCCATAATTTTTCCATATATTTGAATTAAAATCATGATTTTTACGTGAATACAGATTTTTTCAAAGTAATGCGTTTTTTTCGATATTTTGAGGGAAGAGGGGGTGAGGTGATTGAATTTTTTTCTACTGATGGCTAAGGATGTTTTGTGAAAATTTTCAAACTCTGAGATCATGGGCATTTCGCTATTCTTATCCGGTAATACACTTTCAACATTCTAGCTCAACTTCGAAAGGAGATAAGTGTACGTGCCTCAAATATGAAAAATAAAAAAAAACAGACCAAAAACTACATCTTTGGAGTTGTGAGGGGATGTTACGGGTTGAAAATTTGAAAACTCTTAAAAAGCACATCTACGACCTCTATACTAAATGTACATGACAAATTTTAATCCTCTACCTGAATTTGGAGGAAAGATATGCATGTAAAAGTCTTTTTTCAGTGTCTAAAAAGAGAATAGCCCTCGTTTCTCTCCTCATAATTGACGTAAAAGGCTGATTTTTGAATATGTCGTGCAACTTTCAATTCTCTATCGATTGGTTTAAAGATGAATAATTTTTATAATTTTAACCTCTCAGCACTCCCTCTCCCAAACTTGAGCACAACTGAATTTAGATCCAAGGTCATTCTCACTCAATAATATCAAATCCGCCGCCAGCCTAAGCCTACTGCCCAAATTTAACCGATTTCAGACCGTATCGAATTGAGTAAATTTATTTTTAGTTTCGAATGAAACGTAAAATAAAAAAGAATAAGTATCAGACATGGTCAAAAATGGTTTCGCTGATCTTCCAAGACTACAAAACAGATTTCGTTGGTACTCCATCCCTCCTCTATCCAACTTAGGTCAAAAATACGTAATAGCTTGGCTCTTCTTTTACAATATGACGTAAAAAAAAAATCAGGCTAAAAATTTGAATAGGGCTGCACAAAAGTGAAGCTAAACATTATTTAATTTTAAGTTTACTAGCTAAAATTATTTTCCAGGAGTGGATGAAAATTTCCAGAGTTGAACTCGAACATAACGTCCCACTAATTAGAGAACTGAAAGATTTTTTATCCAAAGTTAGCACCTGTGGAGCTCCTTATCAGCAGTGGTGTTCTGAAATACGACAGGAGTTCACAGCTTTGGTAAGTACATATTTAAATATTTCTGCAAAATTCACATACCATTATATTCACTACTCGACTTTCATTTTATTATTTGTATTCATTTCCAGAATAAAGACCCCGATTCGGAAAATACAGACAATCACGATGACGTTGATCGAGAATACTGCCAGGTAAACCAATTTCTAGGTTATGCGTTACTTATACATTATCTACTCATACCCTTAGAAAATTTTTTCACTCCTAAAACATTGGTAGGTAGTTCGCCAACCCATTTATAGTGTTTTGGGTAAATTTTCTTGACCAACTTGCCAACAACTTAGATTCGTTAATTGATAAACGAGTTGTTTTAATTATAAACCACTTAAATGAAAATTTTACTTTGAAAATAATCCAACTGTGTGAAAATTTCCTTCGTGACCCGGACGTAATGTTTTTCCACATAAAAAGTGGACACAACGTAAACCGGAAATGTTGCCTTAAAAGTTTGAAAAAAAAAATCGATAATTATGGTTTTATTTTGTATTTTACCGATCACCGTTAAAATTATTTTATACTTAGTGCGGATAGCTAATACTAGGTATACTAGGTATAGATTTTATTATACATGTTGGAGTTGTGGCCGCTATACTCGTATTTGTTCGGATAATTTGCTCGATGGTTGATAATCCAGTTTGACAACAGTCATAAATCTTACGGACGAATTTTCGTAGTATCGTAAATGAAAAAAAAAAAAAAAAAAAAAAAAAAAAAAAAAAAAAAAAATCATTGTAGGTACATTACATTCTAACGTAAGCTTCAGTCTCGCGAAGACGATGAAATATGAGTCATACGAGTTGAAAATGACAGCGTGCGATCGAACCCTACCTACTACTCTTACCCGATATTACTCGTACTTGTTATTTCAACAGTTAATGATTTGATGCTTGCTTCGTCGATGTATTAAGTGAACGTATCGAGTTGAAAGTCAAGGTTATTATCATTGATCTCGGGTATGTTTTCAATTTTTAATAAACTTCAAGTACCGTCAGTTGGTTGTTGGCAAATTAGAAAAAAAATTCGACGCAAAGTTTCTAGAAAACTTGTGCGCTCTTGTTTTTTTCTTTTCTTTCGCGGAATAAATTTCAAGTTAAAGATAGTTAGCTATAGCTAGCACCTACCTAAGTACCTACCACGTTAGCTTCTGGCGCGAGAAGTAATTTAACACAATGGTTTGTTTTGATTTTTATCAAATAGTCTGGGCGTTAAATGAATAATTAGTTGTAATATCTGAGAATTACATGGATAAATAACGTTAAAGTAAATAAACTCCAGATTACCCTACCCAACCAGTTTTCATAATATGTCACACTTACCTACATATGTATGTATGTATTTGTATGAAAGAAGAAGAATGTCGCGATTCGAGTAAAAGAAAAATTCCTCGTTGAATACCGCAGTAGCATTGTGTGTGTGTGTGTGTGTGTACTTATAATAGGTAGTAACAATCATAGGTATTTTTGTTTATGAAAGCAGAGGAAAAGAGATGATGAAAAAAATCGAGAAAGAAAAACATGGTGAAACCACAAACAGCAGGTATGTAGGTGCTTAAATAGGAAACTTGTATCACCATGATACAGCGCGCAATATAATAAAGAGTAAAATTAGTCGTTTTCTCGAGACCAATTACCTAACTTAACTCTCGCGAGTTGTAAACTAACCCGAATTCGTATGCATATAATTTTGCATAAGGTCGAGTCGTCCTAAAAAATCGCCGTAATTTACTCCGTTATCGTTCAACAAAATCTATCGTTATGCAATGAAACGACAAAAAAAAAAAAAAAAAAAAAAAAAAAGGAAATTCCAAACTGAAAATTCACGAAAAATTTT
>FIZR01031946.1:0-23149 GCA_900060175.1 Ferrisia virgata | reverse complement strand
TTCTCTCGGGATGGTGTAGTGGTCATTAAATAGGCATCAGACATTTAATTAAAATATCTATTCTCAAGTAAAAATGGTCTGATTTTCTTGAAATTTTTACCATAGCTTCGAATCACTTTTCCTTAGAGCTGATGAGATTTTCGAGGGGATCAAATGGTCTATTAGGGACTAACATTATTTTTCAAATTGTCCCATTTGGACTTTTTGCTTTGTAACAAAACGCATTTCCATGGAAATTTTTCACCATTGTTTTGGATCTAGATCCTTCAAAACTGATTAGATTTTGGGATCAAATGGTCTATTAAAACATACTTCAATGGAAATTTTTTTCCTTTTCAATTTTAACCCGTTGACCACGTCATCAAGAAATTAATGTAAAAGTCAACTTGTCCGAAATGTGAAATCAATTTATTTCCATGGGAATTTTATATTCATCACATTTGATGACAGAGGTAAATTCATTCAGAGTAGAAAATAGACTTGTTAGACATAATTTTTTCTGGCTTCATCATTTGAATATCCGATTTTATTGAAATTGCGTTTAATTTTGTAAAATTGATGTCCTATATGGAATTAAAGGAGGCATTTCTCAAAAAAAATTCCTTCCTAGTTTTTCAAAAAATCATGAAAAATTACAAAAAAGTTTTTTTTTTTTTTTAAAAAAAACCCTTGAAAAATGGGGTAATGATGAAAAAATGTCGCAAATGGTCATTTTTGGTCAAAATAAGTATAATAATTCCAATAAACAAAAGTTTTTCAAAAAAATTTTTACCAATTTTTTTAATTTTTGAAAATTTGAGAACTTTACGTTAGTTTTGCAAGTTAAAAAGTTTGAGTTAAGGGGGTTGAAATGTTCATCACATCTTTTTGAGGTCATTTCGCAACTATTGTGACTCCACCCCATGTAGATTTCCAAAAAAGGCAAAATTCGGTCTATCCTAGTAATTAATCACAGACGAAGGAAATAAATAAGAAATTTTCTATCCGTTTTATGCACTATTTTTTTGGTCGATGCACTAACCTAGGTAAGAGAGACATGTATGTCTATGTATTTTACTGTATATCAATAAGTACAGTGTAGGTCTACGTATGGTATATCCATACCTTACTGCTATGGTGTACAGATAGGTAGGTTATTTATGTCAATCAGGATAATGGTAATGTTGTAAACTACTTAGAGAAGTACAATGAAATGCACTTATCATTGTATATTGAATAATATTGCCGATGTTATCGGTTTTTAATAAAACCATCTGAAAACACAGATACGGTCCGTGTAATACTAATAATAACATTTCTCATTGCGACAAAAGATTTATTACTGTGTCGCAAATACCAACTCGCGCATATACTGTATATAGTATACAAATGCAATTTAATATTAATAACGATGTTAATGTATATCTTTAATTGATATAATAAAACGCATGCGCGACACTAAAATGAATTCTGATGAGATGGTTAGTCGATATTGCAAAATTTATTATCGAATAAACTTATTATTACAGCTTACGTAGGTCTAGCTATATACTTACCTACATAGGATACGATAAATAAAATACATATGCGCATTTTAACCGTGTTTTTTTTTTTTTTAGATTTACGAATGAATTTACTCTCAGGTACAGTTTTCCCTCCATACACTCTTTTTTTAGGTGAGCTACCCCGGGCCCACTTCAAACACCCTTTTATGCGGGTATTTAAAGAATTTCAAGTTTAATCCTCCAGCTTCGTTATTTCTACCCTTACAAGTGATCCAAGGTTAAAAAGGTTGAAAATAGCACATTTCGAGGATGCTAATTAACGCAAGAGGAGTCGGTAGATTTTTAGTTGTATGTTATGGATTGAAAAAAAATTCTAATTTTTCTATTTTAATTCGCTATCCCCCTTCCCATCTCAAAAATTTTAATTTACCTCAAATTTGACTTTAGGCTGCTTAAATTCAAATAATATAAATTTAACTGCAAACAGAGCCCATTTATCGAATTTGAACGATTTTGGCCAGCATCGAGCGAAATTGATGATTTTTTCCAAAAAGAAGGAGGGTACTGCTAAAAGTAATTTTTAAAAATGCAACGTAATAACTGGAGTTTTATTTAGAAAATCAGGTTAAAGATAATTTTTCAAATTTCCACCACGATCCTGTTGTACGAACAGGTGTCAGAATAGTGTCACATGATACCACGAGATAGTAAGACTTCTGATACTGTTTTATCCGATCAAAATGAACGAAATTTGATAACATTTAAGTTTTATCACTGAAAAATGGAGGGAAATACGCAAAAATTTAAAATTTATCGGCCATCTACTTTTTCAACATATCTATCAATTTTTCAAATAAGTGCTTCTGATTAGTCGATCTGTGTTAGATACTTATGCGTCATTTTCACCGCCAAAAGTCTCAGCCACTTTCGTTCCACTGAAAGCAGTTTCAATGACACTGTTTGCGGGACGGACTCGGAATAATATTTTTTGCACGAAATAAAAATTCGTGGTCTCAAATCGAATAAAATCCAAACGTTAATTTATTTTACACAAAATTCTTCACTTGGTTGTTCATTCACTAGTCCAAGAAAACTTTGGGAAAAAAAGGCAAACTCGAATATAATATTTATATAATTTTTTTTTTTTACAGAATATTGTTCAACTTAGTGCCCTAAACAACTTACTAAAACCTCCCACCTCTCACACTGGAGCCACAACCCCATCCCCAAAGAATCAAAGCACCTACAAACCAGTTTTTTGCATTTATTTTCTTAAATACCGATCCTATACCGAAAATGGCTCAGTGATATTTTATTCTACTTCAAATTCTTTATAAAATCAGTCATTGAAGTTCTTTTCAACTTCAAAAGGGGTAGACCTACGACCCTTCAAAATTTGAATGTATTAGTGGGTAAGTATAATCGCGTGAATCGAAAAAAAACAATCAGTAGTGAGAGTAAAATAGGGCTAAAAAATCGAGACCTCAAAAGGCACATCTACGACCCTTACTAAATGTGTATACCTAATTTCAACTTTCTAGCTCAATTTGGAGGGGAGTTATGCGAGAAACAAACTGAAAAAATAAGAAAAATCAACCAAAAAACTACATCTTTGGGGCTGTGAAGGGGTGTAATGAATCTAAAAAGACGGGACCGCCAAAAAACACATACTATGTAGCTCCTACTAAATGTCTCAAGTCAATTTGAAGGCAAGATAGGGAGGAACAGCCCTTTTTTCAAAGCCAAAAAAGGAAAAACCATCATATCTCCCCTCCTAATTGACCTAGGAGACTGATTTTTGGATATGTTATACAATTTTCAATCCTTTATCGATTGGCTTAAATAGAAACAATTTTTTCAAATTTAGCCCCTCAACACCGCCTCTAACCAATTTTAGCACAACTGAGTTTTGACCAGAGATCATCTCCATTCTAGAATATCAAATGGTACGCCAATCGAAACCTACTCCCCAAATTTGATCGATTTTGGTCAGTACCTAGCTAAGAGAATAATTTTTCAATTTCGGAGTAAAAAAAATGCTCATCTACTTATTTGGCATGACCAAAAATGGTCGCAATGGTCGTAATGGTCTTCTAGAACTTTAAAACAATTGGTTTTTGTTGATATTCCCCCTCCCCTCACCCACATCCACGGTAGGTTGTCAGACCGTAATAGCCTGATTTTCATTGGGAATTTGATATAAGAAATCAAGCTAAAAATCCTATAAAAACGTAGTAAATGCGCAATTCGTCCAGGGAAATATTACTGCTTACCAAATCCGCAGCAAATTTCTTACCCATATCCTGCCCCTTTCCTCTCCTTATCGAATATGCCAATGTCGGTATAAAAATTAGTAGGGTGGCAATGGGCATGAATATTAAGCTATTAAATTTGGTATTGTTGGCGAGAAAAATATTTGAAAATTTTGACAATGGGAGACACTCGATACCTCTCTTGGGAGATGGGGGAAAAATTTTAGGACCCTCCCTGCCCTTCACACGAAAATTCACATACTGCGATTTCTTTGTTTTTGGCATCGAATTCTTATTAATAGACCCGGTTGAACAGGAATTTAATGTTATTTTCCTGACCAGATGATAAAAAAGTACCCAAATTTTTTAGAAAGCTCCAACATTCAGTCTCACTCACCGAGGGTTGGGAAAGAGGGATGGTAAGGCATCACTCTTTCTTTAGTAAGCTGGCAACAGGTAAATTTTAGTACCTATGAGACTATTAATGATAGAAACGACGGCAAAAAAAATTTTCTCGCACATGCACCCTCGTTAAAAATATCGAAAAAATGTTTTTTTTTTTTCTTTTTTTTTCGGAAAAAACCTTTATATTTACGCATATTTAGCCAAAAATTACGATTTCAAATAATGATGATTTTCAGACTTTTTTTCTCAATTTTTTGCGGAAGGTGGGCCGTTTTCGAAAATTCAAAAAGTGCTCAAAAATGCGTTTCTCTCAGAAACAATGGCAAATATGCTAAAAATGAATAGAATTAAAGTTGCTCAGTGTAAAATTGTAAAATTCCATATGAGATTACACCGTTAAGATTTTGGCTGCGAAAGATAATTGTAGAATTGTAAGCATGGTGGAGGGGGAGGGGGGTTAAGGGTAGAAATGCGAACGAGAAGTTTGGAAAAAAAACGCTGGACTTTGGACTTATACGCAGTGTATCCGAATTACGAATTAGCTAATTTTTTGAACCATTGCCAACATAAGAAAAAATTACAATTAAAAAAAAAAAAAATCAAGTTTTTTGAAATTTTGCACATTTGTTACATGAGTTGGTACCAAGTCATCGGAAAATCGCGAGTGTATTTTTTTGTAGGTACTAGACATTTGTGAGTTCGAAATTTTGAAATAATATTCCAAGCTCAAATAGCAACAAATATGGGAAAACTTGACGAAGCTAGTAGCATGCAATTTTATGCTTCCCTCATCAATTCGACTTCCATAAATTATCAACACACGTCACACGCCCACGCGAATAATAACGAAAGACCTTTGATTAAAACACTTTGAATTGAAACTTACAAAACGAACCCAAATCCGAGATGAAAAAAAAATTTCAACAAAAAAAAAAATATATATATATACATACAATAAAACTAAAAAAGAACATTTTTCATCCATTAGCGCAAAATAAACGAAACACTTTACACGCACTTAAAACGCGATTACCGCAAACTGTACCAACGTGAACCCTTTATTCTTTTATATTGCGAGCTCAAAGGCAGGCAGGTGAGCACCTAACGCCTTGTACGTAAATGCAACCTTTGATAGGTACGGCGGCGTAGCGGGCTGGCGGCGAATAAATCCCAAAGGTTTGCGCGAACAGAATGGGAACAGAACGGAACGGAACGGAACGCCATCGCGCCGCGTAGCAAGATACGTACGATATATATAAAACGCAGAAAATTACTTTTTTTCATTAAAATAACAGGCAGAAAATCATTAAGGGTTGGATCGAATTAGTTCATTAAAAAAAGACGCAGAGAAGAAAAAAAGCGAAAAAGAGATGCAAGCGGAGGGCGATGGGGGGGAGGGGAGGGCTGCAGGAAAAAAAAGAGCACACTTAGTCTTTTATGAATATACATTGTTTTATGTACGTATAACATCATTTTAATGAAAATCGTCCGACGTACTCGCTGATTAAAGAAAAAAACACCCCTATCCAATCAACGGCACCCGCAGCACACAGATATAGTGGTAAACCCATCAGGTGGTCGATCAACGTCAGGCGGGACGAAGTAGAAGGGGAAAATTCAACGCTAATGAACTAAGTTACACAATAAAAACGGGATTGGATTTTCCCGCCATTTTAAATTAGATAGCGAGCGCCTTCCCGCCGTACCCGCTCCGGCCTTATATACAAGATCTGAAAATAAGATTAATTCGTTTCATTAAACTTTGATTAGGGGATTCTTTTTTTTTTTTTCCTTTACTCGTATATACCACCCCGTTCCATCTCTTCTTCTTCTTCTTCTCCTTCTTCTTCTTCTACTTTCCAATGCTCTTCGTTATAACAGTTGAAATTTTAATAATACAGTAAACTTTTTTTTACGCCACTTTTTTAGTTCAGTTTTTGGCGTGTTTTTTAACGCTAAATTTTTACCGAGTTTTGATCGTTGAAGATACTCATCACCGCAGTCGAATGATGATCAATGATACGTTTTTTTGTTTTTTTTTTGCAGCAGCAGCAGCAGCAGATAAATTAGTAACTAACTACCTACCCTACCTATCTAGATATTAAATTAATTACAAGTCGTCGTGCAGACTGAATTTCGCTAAATCTGTATATAATTGATATTCGATCAAAATTACACCTACACGATTTCTGTAGCCTACTTACGTGTATTATGTGCGTACTTCGGTCTCGATGCACTAAGACGTACAAATCTTTCCATTTAATCTTTTTTACTCTTTCAAACATTTCTACGTATCTTTTCTTTTTATTTTCTTCCTCGTTTTATCTTTCGTGTTAGGCCTTTTTTCTCTCCTTCTTTTCGTTCTATTTGCTTTCCACCCAAAAACTAATCGTTTCCACATTCGACTTTTAGAAGACTAATTTCGTTTTATACTGATAATCGCTTTTATTTTCGTGACTTTTTCCATCGCTTGTCTCTCTTACTCTTACATTCTCGTATACAGCGACCGATACCTAATCGAAAAAAATCCACAGAAATGTTATTCGACCGTAAAACTCGCCCTGGATGGCTACACATTTATTCTACTCCCGGCTCAGTATTTTATTTAGAGCTCGAAATAAATCTACTCCAGCTCAGTATTTTATTGTAGAGTTCGAAATAAAGTGGTTTGTGTTGAAATAATATAGAAACTCAAATTGTAAAAAATTTTTATATTATTTGTTTCTATTTTGATGGCTCATTCCCCCGCCCCCGGCCTCATAAAGTCACGTTTAGATGAATATGGAATGCGGGTTTGAGCAAAAAATATATATAAATGGGTACCTACGGTCAAGATAGGCGATGGTGGCCCCGTCATCAGATTTTGAAAAATATCATAAAATAATGTAAGAGCCCCTCCCCCCACCTAAAAATAATTTTGAGCGCGAGAACCACGTCCCACCATACTTGTCCCCGCCACAACAGTGAAAAACGAGTATTTCTGATAAATAAAATCATCATAAAGGTGTGCCTATGTCAGTAAATCTAAACCAACAAAAATTTGTAGGAGCAACAGGGGGCTATATACCAGAAGTTTTTCGATTTTTTTCAGCCGATACGTGGGGAGAAATGAGCAAAAGAAATTTTTAAACCATTATTACGCAAAAACCGAAAGAAGTATGTAATTTTTTTCTTCTAAAGTGTGTTTTAGTGAGTACTTATTCCCCCCTCCTCTCCCCTAGAAATGATGACATTTTAGGATTTTTTAAAATCAAAATTGACTTGAAATGAAACGAAACCACGATAAATGAGAAGAGTATGTCAGAAAAGCCCCGTATCCAAATTTTTGAATATGTACGTTTGGTTACAGAATTTCTGTGAATTTTTAAAAACATGAAAAATTAAATTAACACATACTAGGAAGGTTCTCGTATTTACCTTGCAAACCACACAAATGTAGCAGTCTTTGGTAAAGGGGGGGGGGGTTAAATGTACTTATAAAATCGATACAACCAAAAGGCACATCTAGGACCTATACTAAATCTGCATAACAAAATTCGACTTTTTAACTCAACTTGGAGGGGAGTAAAAAAATCCGCCCAAAAAACGCATTTTTCAGATGTAAGGGGGTGCAATGTTTCTGAAAAGTAGAAACCCCTAAAAGGCATATTTTGCCGGCAAATCTACATGCCGAATTTCCACTTCTTAGCCCAATTTGAAGGGAAGTTATGCGAGGAACAGCCTTAATTCAAAGTCAAAAAGGGAGAAAACCCTCATATCTCCCTCCTAATTGACCTAAGAAGCTGATTTTTGGATATGTTATATAATTTTAAATCGTCCATCAACTGGCTTAAAAAACAACAATTTTTACAATTTTAGCTCTTGAACATCCCCTTTCTTAAATTTGGGCACAACTGAATTTTAACTCCAGGTTATTCCCATTCTAGAATATCAAATTTGCCACCAATTGAAGACAATTTTCTAAATTTGATTGATTTTGGTCGGTATATGTAGCTGAACAAATGATTTTTAGTTTCGAAAAAAATTAATCAAATAAGTAAAAATAAAAATAAATATCGGGCTGGTGCAAAAATGGTCGTAATGGTCTTCTAAGACTTCAAAACGGATTTAACTGATCCCCCCTCCCCCCACCCTTCATTCACCGTAGCTAAATAGACCGTAATAGCCTGGTTTTCATGAACAATATTACATAGAAAAACAGGCTAACCAACCTTAAATTCGTGCTCAGTGGGCCAAATTTCGTCTATCTAGGCACTATTTTCGATTTTTTTGCTGACATTTCTGAATGTCCATTAGGTAATGACTTGGACAAGAAATCACCTTACAATGTTCCATCAAAATTTTCAAAATCTGAGGACAAGACCAAATCACCTATCTCAACTTTAGCAGGCTTTTACAACCAGCTCAAAGGAATAGAAGTGTTTTTAGCTGTGTAGTACGTGATTGATTTTCTGATAAACTCGGATCAAAAAATTTGTAAATATTGAAATCTGAATCTGCAAAACATATTGAAGTTGTTTCATAATCGATTAGTCCACTTTTTCTGAGAAGGGATCATTTACTTTTCCATTCAGAATGAATCTAATCACATAATCAGCCCATTGAGCTGGACAATTTGATCAAAATAATCTAGAAAAAAATCATCAAATGGGGCTAAATTTAACGCTGAACAGAAGAGTGATAAGATTGCTTATTTTAGGCAACGAATTTTATCAATATGAGCTAATTTTTGAAGAGAACAAAATCGCAATGATTATGAACAAAAACACATCATGGGAGGTACGCTAAACATCGACCGTTTCGTTCTCTGTAGAATATTTTAGTTTAGAGATAACTTTTAATCATCGATAAGACCTATTCATTCTACTATCACATCCCTTTCAACTTCATCTCTCGTATATAAATTATTGGCATAGATCAGAATACCCTTTCATAGGCTGAATTTATCTATTCAGCAAGGGATGAGAAAAAAAAACCAGCAAATAAGCAACAACAATGATAACATGTATAACCCTTACATTTAAAGTAAATTAGTCCATTTACACTAAAAATCATTCATCGCGATTTTTTTTTCAACAAAAATGCGAACTTAGCAGGTGGCCAATTCGATACGATCATGAAGCACGCGTTCAGCACCCTTCCTTTGCACAAACAACAATTCCATCGTTGATTGCATGGTTTTGATTGCGGGTTCAAAAAAAAAAAAAAAAAAAGAAGAAAAACCTATGTAGGTTATTCTGCCCCAGGCGATAAATGCAATTGAACTAGACCCCGAGCCACAACAAAGAGTTTTAATTGCGCCCTGAGTAAGCATACCATATCGACGACCAATTCGCTATACAGTATGGTGAAAATATTTCGAGAGCAGTTTCGATTTATATCCGGAGCCGAGAGAATTTCTTTAATAAACTGGATAAGGCTTGACGTTTCATTCATTCTATTTCAATTCAAATTGTTAAAGTTGGATCGTCGTGACACTTCATAGCTTTTTGTTCCTTCACGGTTTTCTAATCAAAGGTGACAAATGTCCACCCGGGTATTATAACATCGTTTATTACTGGTCTCAAATTAAATTTCTCCTCGCTCCTTCGCCTATATAACGTATCTACGCTTACGTAGGTACGTAACGTACGTTACTACGTATACACGTTTCTTCCGTATAACGATTTCGTCAACAACCCGGACCACCTCGCCTCGTATCGCCTCACGCTTATCCCACATACCCCTATTGTGCGCTGCGATGTCGTCGAGTTGTCGTATTTTCGATATACGACTACAGATACCTTACCTATTTACCACGAGAGTTGCAACTGTACACATACACCACTACATTCCAACCACCGACCAGCGCGGCGGAATATATCACTCGTGAAACTTGTACCAAAAATTCATCAGTACTAAAAAAAAAAAAACAAAAAACAAAAAAGGATAGAAAAGCGAAAAAAATCTCAACCAGCATTATAATAGAGCCTTGTGTATGTAGATGTACGAGGCAAATCGTAAAACGTCAAATGCCTCGAGCTTTATTCCTCAGGGGAACGTTTTACAACTTTTGGCAAAACCTAACCAGATTGATACGAGTTATTTCAGCTTCCAATTTGGTGTACCAATCAATTCGTCGCCTTTATTAAAAGTACCTACGTAATTTATTCAACCAACCGAATAAAATTCATTCATTCTTCCCTCCATCCTTATTTCCCTTTCGAAAAACACGATGAGTACTGAGTTTCTACAGTTATATTATAGTGTCTAATTCGTACACCACCGAATATGTTGGGTTGGCAGTTTTGCGTCTATATTTTCAATTTCCGAAACCACGATCCGAAAGCCTCACTAAGAGGCCACCTTGAAAAAAATTCTGACTCCTTAAGGTCACTCTGATAATTACTCCGTTTTTATTTCATAAAATTTTCCCATTTACAAAGCTATATTCGCTTCAGATTTAAAATCAAAAACATTAAAAATTTTTATTCTTCATTATAAAACTTCGAGCAAATTTTCTTTTCAGTGATTGAAAACACCATTTTAAAGATCGAAAGATGTTTAGCAGCACATTCTATAAATTTATGTAATCAATTTCAGCACCAACAGTGCATCATAAACAGTTCACCATCAAAATAGGGACAGTCAAAATCCTGACTGTTTAGATTTTGATGGCCTGGATGTTAATAGGCTTGATATTGATGGTCAACTGTTTTAGCCTGTTGAAATCTGCATAGTCAACAGTTGGATTTATTATGAAAAAATGCCAAAGAATTTTCAAAATTCCTAATGTTACAAAGAAATCACGAATTTTTTAAAAGTTATGTCACTTCAGATGAAATTTGGACTTTTGCTGGATCCAAGGAAGAGACAACACAAAGAATTATGAAAATTTGCTTAGCATTTTTTCTCAATATATTGGTAGTCCGGATACTGATGGTCAGCTGTTGATGGTCCACTGTCAACAGTCCAGATCTTAATCATCCAGTATTGATGGTCAACTCCAGATGGTCCACATTTGCCCATCAATTGTTGATGGATCTGTGCCACCAAGAATTAATAGCCCAAATCTTGATGGCTCACTATTGTTGGTCAGTCGTTGACAGCCCATTGTTAACCATCAAATGTCAACTCAGATCTTGATGGTCAACTCCAGGTAGTCCACATTTGCCCATCAATTGTTGATGGATCTGGACCACCAAGAATTAATAGTCCAAATCTTGATGGATCACTATTGTTGGTCAGTTGTTGACAGCTCACTGTTCACCATCAAATGTTAACTCAAATTTTGATGGTCTGCTAGTCCAGATCTTGATGGTTCAGTATTGATGGTCAACTCCAGAAAGTCCACATTTGTCCACCAATTGTTGATGGATCTGGGTCACCAAGAATTAATAGTCCAAATCTTAATGGTTCACTATTGCTAGTCAGCTGTTGACAGTCCACTGTTAACCATCATGAACCATCAGAGCGTTATAAAAAAAATTTTAAACAATAGTTTAAAATTCTAAAATATGAGAAAACTGAGTGCTCATGTTGGCAATCCAACGACAAATTCTGGCATAGACGATCGCAGGAAGGAGGAATCTGAGCTTGTTACTACAAAGTTGCCAGCCAATTCACCTTGTAAAAATCCATGGGAAACGATTAAGCATGCAGGAATTGAAAAATCTAAAGATGTGCGGAAAAACATGACCCTACAACAACGGTCCTTTCGCACTGGAACAGAACTGAAATATCGAATACTGTGCGTTCTTTTCATGATAACAATTCACTTTATTCATCACAACAACAGCATATGATTCATCACAATGAAAAAAGTGAAAAATCAACTAATAAAAAGGTACAGTGAATTGTACTGATTCATCAATATGATTCACTTTATTCACGACGATATTTCAATATTGTTTCAATAGTACTACATTGTATGTACTTTGCTGTATTTTTTATGGTGAATATTTTGCTCGCTGCGCAACCAATTCTTCTTTTCTGCACTTCGAGGTGGGTATTTTTCGAGGTATGCGGCAGGAGGACTGGAAAAGGAAAACAAAAAAATCAAGCCCATCTCATCCCATTCGGATATAAAAATTTTCAGCATACCACTTTCATACTCATGTCAAATTTGGAGCAAAATACGATAGAAATTTCGACACCAATTTCGTCCTATTCATGAAAAAATATTCAGATGAGTAGAAAATTGAGATCTAACTTCTTACGTCAATTAGATAGGATCTTTTCCTTTTATCATTTTGAAAAGAGTCATTTCCACGCATATCCCTCATGAAAACTGAATTATGGGATTGGAATTTGGTATGTAGATTCAGTAGAGACCATAGATGTGATGAAGGGGAGGGGAGGGGTCGACCAAGACACTATAAAGTACTTGTGACAAAAAATTCGAGAGACTGAACCTTCATAGACGAATGAATTTTTAATATTATGTCCAAGAGGTTCAACCTTACCTACCAGTCCAAATAAGCGCAATAAGCTTGCAAATTTTTAGCCTGATTTTTGATGTCATAGAGTTAATGAAAACCAGGCTACTACAGTCCATCGATCAACAGCGGTTAAGGGGGGGGGCTAACAAAATCTGTTTTGGGGTCCAAGAAAACCATTAAGACAATTTTAGGCCATATCAGATATTTATTTTCATTTTTTCCCCTCGAACACTAAAATCATTTACTCTGCTCGATACTGACTAAAATCGCTCCAATTTGGTCAATTGGCTCAGTTTGGCAACACATTAGATATGCAGGAGTGAGGATGACCTTGGGTCAAAATTCAGTTTTCCCATATTCTGGGGGAAGCTGCATTGAGAGGCCAAAAACACAAAAATTGTTCCTTTTCAAATAAATCGATAAAGAATCCAAAGTTGCATAACAAATCCAAAAATCAACCTCCTAGGTCAATTAGGAAGGGAGATATGAGGTTTTCTCCCTTTTTTGAACTTGAAAAATAGGCTGGCCTCTTTTATCTCACCACCAAAATGAGCTAGGAAGTTTAAATTCGGTATGTACATTCAGTAACAGCCTTAGATGTGCCTTTTGGGAATCCTGACTTTTCAGCTCTATTGCAACCTCTCACAGCCCCAAAAATGTGATTTTTTGGTAAGGTGTTTTCTCATTTTTTGAGTTTTTTGATTTTGTTCCTCGCATAACTTGCCTCCTAATTGGGCTAGGAACTTGAAATTAGGTATGTACATTTAATAGAGACCTTGGATGTGCCTTTTGGGGGTCTCAACTTTGCATCTCGATTTCACCCCCTCACAGCCTCAAATATGTGATTTTTTGATTGTTTTTTCTTTTTTTTTGACTTTGTTTCTCGCATAACTCCCCTCTAAATTGAGCGAGGAACTTGAAATGAGGTATGTACATTCAACAGAGACTCGTGCCTTTTAGGGGTCTCGACTCTTCAGTCTCATTTCACTTCCTCACAGCCCTAAATATGTGTTTTTTTTGGGGGGCTACGAAATCGAAATTAGGTATATATAATCAGTAAAGACCATACATACGCCTTTTGAGGGTTTTGACTTATTAGTCGTATTGAACCCTTCCTACCCTTAATGCTGATGCTTTCGTCTTACGATGCTTTTCTCCCTATTTGAAACAAAAACACTGAAAAAGTCCAATAGCAAAAAAAGTTACTAGATGATGTTTTTCCACTTACAAAATTCATAAATCTATTCACGATAAATTATGTTTACACAGGCAATTCGATTTATGAAAAGGGAAAATAAGTGCAAAAAATATCACACCAATACACACGCCACATGCTGCATCCTGCAATGATCCCTTTTGTTGTCAAATCATCTGTAACTGTGTGTATGCAAGGACCACGCCTATTGGCGAGTATTCGTTTTTTTTTTTTTTTTTTTTTTTTTTTTTTTGTAGGTACTTTCTCGTATAAATATACGCACGAAGATATGTATCATCGCCGCGTTTAAAAATCACACCATAAGGTACCACATGCCCCCTCACATGTATTCTCTTTCGCGTGTTATTGCGTATATAAACAAGCCACGCACACGGCTCCGTACACATCTAGTCCCAAAAACGAGAGATTCTTCCTTTCCTTTTTTTTTCTCCCCACAACAAATCATTTTTCTCTCTTCTGCGTACGGTAGAGTTCTTGGAAAAAATTCAGTATGTAGGATGTACTAGCACATACGTACGTACGTACGTACACACGCTGGCTATGTGTTGTGTGGGTCTGGGTACTACCAGGCCAACAACATATACAAGGCAAAGCGGAGAATGTTTATTTTACCCTCGCGCCCGACATTGAAAAGCCAACTAATTGCGTGTCGACAATAGAGAGATTATTAAGCTATTAAATGAACATTTGACGATGGACGTGCGCCATGTGATGCGAACGAATACGGTAAGGAAACCTGGAAATAGACGAGCAGGGTGGGTACGGTGCGTTAGTTTTTAACAAATCTCTTCTCTTGTCCCCTATCTCTTCGTTTACATCTCATCTATCGCCTTCCAAATTCTCTTTCCTTTTCATTCAATCCTATTCCAATATGTTGCTGGATGGAATGGATGGCATGACATACCGTGCCGCAGTTTCTTAAACACATATGTATCTATGTGCTAGGTAATAGGTATTGAAAAAGTAAACCAAAACCACCCCGAGAAGTGTAATAGAAAACCCATTTTCCTAATGTATACATCCTCGTGTTTCGTCTCGTCTTGCCTTGCCTTCTTGCCTTTTACATACGTACACACCTTACTACTTAGTACTTGTACCATGTCGTATACGGATTACCTTATGCATAGACGAACCGAACGTTACATATTTTAACTTATACAAATAAGACGAAGACAAATATCCAACATCCACTGAAGTGTACGAGTATGCATAAGAATGTGGTATAAGGTATATCTTTTTACACCGAGAATAGTTTGAGATTCTCTTATTTAATTCTTGTAAATAATGAATAGGTATCTTGGTGGGAGGAAGTCAAGTTATACAGAAGGGTAAAAAAGCAAGAGATGTAAAATGTTCTTTGATTTAAAATTTTCTTTCTCTTTATACCGATAGTTTGAGTAGCTTAATAAAATTAAAAAATCAGTTAAACAAGAAGTTTTAATGTACTAACTAAACTTTTCGTATAGTTGAATTACTGCAAAAAAAACCTTATGCTCGTACTAAATGTAAAACGTAATTTGACGATTGATTCTTAATCAAAAATAAGTTCGGGTGGCATTTTTTTCTACCCTCTCCCTCACCAATGACCCACTTCTCTTTCTTAGAAATGCACGTATCTCCTCTTCTATTTGTTCTACAAGAAAAATTTTCAAGAGAAATTTTTTTCTCGAGTAATTTTCTACATTTTTGGTTATTACAAAAATTGCATTTGGAGCAACCTTTGCGCCCCAAATCCCAAAAATTTATTTATCGAAATGCTCGAAATCAAGTTATTCTCGTTTATTACAAAAAATTTCAAATACAGCTCAAAACTGGTATTCACAGAAAAATGTTCAGAATGAAATTTTACAGCTAACATGTTAACCGTACCCCGCCCCCCGGGGGGAACCCATTCTCATCATACCAACGTTCAAAAATAAATGATACGATCCTGTCTGCAGATTAGAAAATTATCATCATGGAACATAGTCGGGGGTCTCAAGAAATATTTTCAAGCGCAAGAACCACTCTTAATCCTAACCTCTCCACCTCTTGTGCCCTAATTTTCCATAAAAATTCAAAACTGAAGTAACAGATACAAGGATGATGCTAATGAATATCCACTTTATATGATAATTTAACGTAAATTTTGAAATTTCGATTGTTTGTTTGATTTTTTCGAAGTCATAAACTGTTGGCACCAGGGAATAAGATGGAAAAATTATATTTTGAAAATTTAAATGAAATGAATGCGTTGAAAAGTGTGGCGATAGTGGTAAGTTGACCCGTTCAACGTGAATCTGAGGGTACTTTTTCAGAGTGGTTCTTGCGCTTGAAAATATTTCTGGATACTCCAACTACGTTCCATGACGATAATTTTTTTTGGTATGGTGAGGATAGGAAGGAGGGGGAGGGGGTGTTGCGATAAAAATTTTACATGTAAAATTTCATTGTAAACATTTTTTGTGATTACTAGTTTTGAGTCTATTTGATATTGCATATTTTTATAGTAAACGAGAATACCTTTATTTTGAGCATTACGATAAATACATTTTTGCGATTTGGGGCGTAACAGTTGCTTCAAATGCAATTTTTGTGATAACCAAAAACATAGAAAATTTTTCAAGAAGAAACTTTTACTCCAAAATTTTTTTTGTAGAACGAATAGAAAGGAAGATACAGGCTTCTCTAAGAAAGGAAGGTAAATCCTCGAAGGAAGAGGGGCTAGAAAAAATGCCACCCAAGCTTATTTTCGTTTAAATACATTCTAGATTCAGAATCAGTCATCAAATTACTTTTCACATTACGAGTGAACGGATGCCGCAATTCGACTACACTACTTTTGAAAGATTGAGATTTTTTTCTCAAAAAATTTTACCAACAATTATTACCTTTTTCCATTCTTTCAAGATGCTATTCGATACCCAGGCTAACCAGCTACGTTCAAAAGGTCTCGTATCATTGGCACATTGACAATTTATCAAATTACGGGGACGTAAAACAGGGGGGGGGGATGTTTGAGTACAAATCCGAACCATTCTACCCACAAAAAAATGCATTTTTACGCGAGAAAAACAATAAAATTCAACATTTGTAACCTAAAGATACGACAAAATGCTTATTCTTTTATCCTTACTCACAAAATTTTGTGAAATTTTCGTTTTTCTCGTGTTGCTAATGGTACACATATTTTCACAGTCGAAATTCAATTTTGAATACTTATTTTTATGAAAAAGAACTTCGGGGTTTTTGCATACTCTCAGCAAGTTAATTTTACTTTTAAAAATTGTTTTATTTTTGGAAGTTTTTAGATCAATAAAAGGCTATTGCAGAGTGACCATAGCAATTTACCCTTGGTTCTCAAAATCGAAATTTGTAAAAGAACCCTTTAGGCATTAGAAAAATATCATTTTAAACCATATTCGTGATTCTGTAATTTGTCACTTTTGGAGGGGAGGGGGAGCAGAAAAATGTGCTTTAAGGGAAATTGTTGATCGATTTGTTTTTTCAAAGTTGCTACAAAAGAGGAAATACCTAAGGGAATGGTTGTGGAATTTTTTTAGATTTTTCGAACTCCAAATATGACCTTAAAATTGACTTTGAAAATTTTTTGGGAACTTGTAGTGCCTCCTTTTTGATCTGACTACTCGGTAAATTTTTCTAGTGTTATTAGGAGTATTTTAAACTTCGCAGAATTTTTTCAAATTTTTCGAAGCGGTGCGATGGCTTCCTTTACATTCCTCAAAACCTATTTTTCCCTCGTTACACGTAAATTTCTGACCAAATAGGACGGTTTTCAATGCTGCCGAAGAAGTCGTCCCAAAAAAAATTTGAAAAAATTCTGGAAAATGTAAAATACTTCTAATAACACGAGAATTTTTTTGTGCTGTTAGCTAAAAATAGGAGCCTTACAAACCCCATCACGTTTTCGTAGTCCATTTCAAGACCATATTTAGGGTCAGAAAAATCTGTAAAAATTCCACAACACTTCTCCTAGGTACCCACACCTTTACACCAAATTCCAAAAAACATTGGTCAAAAAACTTGTAGAGAACGTAAAAATTTTTCCCCAAAGTATTTCTTTAGTTGCAATATTTTCTAGTGACGAAATGAAAAACGCAAAATTTTTCATTAGTGCTTATAGAGTCCCATAAAAAAGTTGTCATTTGCAAACTCAAATCAGCTCCCAAAACCGATTATAACAGAAAGTGGAGCACGGTTGGTACCCTTTTTCACCTTGAATAAAGGAGTCTTTCAAGCGTGTTGAACTATTCAGTCACCGTGTATCCTTTTACAGTCATACTAAAATAAGATCTTTAAGTCTGTTTTTAATGTTATTTTTAGTTGGTTTCATGCCTAGTTGAGTAGCTTCCCCTTTGACTGTCTCCTACGTTGAGCTATGAAGCCTAAATTTGCCATGTAATTGTATCCTATGTTAGACGTGCTTTATGCGGTTTTACAAACTTGAAGGTTTTTAAATTTTGAATTTTAACAAAATATTGCAGAATAAATTGAACCTATTCAATTTGATCTTTATAAAACAAATTTCAGTAATTTTCAAAACATTTCTGCAACTTATAAGATTATGTTAAAATTTCAAAAAGGGTAGGTACATAATTCTCGTTGTGAAAGTTTTTACAAATTTTCAACATAGGGACATAATTACAATATTAGTTTTCCGGCAACATGGAAATTGGAAGGTTCAGCTTATACGTTATGAAAGCACATCGCGATGAAATTTTCGCAATTACACGCCAAACTCAGACGAAGGAACTTTCCAATGAGTAAATTTAAATATTCAAAGAGTCACACAGGAATAAATTGAAAGCGAGAAAAGGATTGCCAACCATCGAGAGTGAGAGAGAGAGAGAGAGAGAGAGAGAGAGAACAAGGTACCGAGAACCCGTCGCGTCGCGTCTCGTCGCCGTCATCACCGTCACCTTAGGTAAGGTAGCTAAAAAGGGATGGAAAAAGTATGACGATGGCCTTAGGAGGGTAGGTAGGTAGGTGAATAAGCGGCAGACGAGGAGGAGGAGAGGGGTAGCGAAATACAAGGTTGAAGAGAAGTATCATTAAAAAGTTGGCGATTATATTGTAAGTGCACGTGTCATTCCCGGAGTAATAAATTGCCGCTATTTTAATTACTTTCCTGTGACAAATAATAGAGAAAACGCGGTAAAGAAGGAAAGAAGAAAGGGTGGATTCGTAATTAGAATATGGAAATAAGAGAAAACGCCATTAATGCGGAACAGGGTATCGGATAAAGAAGGATGCAAGATCAAACAAAACGGATAAACGAAGACGGATATATACCGGACAAAGAGAGCGAAGTAGACAAGAGCTAAATTAAAACTAATCACTTTAACCAATCAAAATAACTGCCTGCGCCGATCCGCCTTTCCTACACACTCTCTTTAGGGGCCTATTCTCATTTTCTGGAACGTAATTAAGGCCGAACGCAGATAAAAAAAAATTCACTCCTCAGTTTAATCTTTTTATTTAACTTTTCTTCTTCTTCTTCTGCCATCTTCGTCTTCGTCTTCGTCGTCGTCGTCGTCGTCTACATTACTCCCATCTTTCTTTTACTTTTTTTCATAAGTTTTTATATTTTATTCTTTCCACTTCTCTCGTTCATCGCGTGGTTTTCTCCTCATCATCTATCTGGCACCCTCTCCTAGCTCTTAAAACTACGTAAAATATAAGAGGTATATTTTCCTTCTATTCGTATTTCTTTTTTTTTTCTTCTTCTTCTTACTCCTCTTTCACTCGTTGCGCTTTATTAATTCATTCGTTTTTATTCTTTTCAGCTTTTAAAATTCTCAATTTTTTCTCGGCCATGATTTATTAATAATGTTTGCTCGGCTTCGAATAGTTTTCTAGCTGAAATTAAAGGCGCGTTTACATTACGCGCGATGGAAACTTAATTTGAATTTTAATACGTACTTTAGCTTCGCTATGTGAAACGAACGAACGAATGAACGACCGACCGATCGACCGACGTAGGTATACCAAAGGGTCAAAGGACCTGAGAAATACTTATTACTTCGACCGCAAACGATTTCTCTATCTAACCAGTCCTATTAACCGAATTGGTAGCATATTTCCAGCTACGAAAATCTGAAATTTCATCAACAGAATCCTTCCAAAAAACAATTCCCTGTTTAAATCAAAGCGTGATTTTTTTCATTACGTTGTATTTCCTGCATCGAGGAGGTCGAATTTTTAATCGTTAGTTCTGGTTTCCGGATCATGAGCTTTGAAAAGGATGTAATCGGTTTCGGTCATCGTTCCTCTTGGTCTCGTATATCGTTTTATTTTTGTCTGATGTCAGATTAATTCGACAGAGAATGATTGAAAAATGCATTTTGTCGAGTAATCAACTATCGATAATTTTTTTTAAACAATTACCTACAAGAAAATTATGTGAACCGAAAAGTCGTTGAATTGGATAATTTTTACATAATGCAATATACCAACTTTGAACTGAAATCTCTTCTTATAAGATTTTAGCTTTAAGTCAAAAAAATAATGAGGAGCTTCCCCTTTCCCCACCTTCAACCGAAAGATGCACATTAAAAGACGCTAGATTTTAATGAGAAGAATTCATATTTGAATTAGAAGTCATCTAATGTCTCCAAGAATTTTTTTAAAGTTTACAAGGCGATGATTTTCTAACTTTTACGAATTTACTCAAAAACAGTACGTCCTAGAAAAAATTTACACAGATGTAAAATTGTAGAGAATAAAATTTTAAATCGATAGCGAGTCTTTAAGTTTTTCCGAAGTCGATGGTTTGTTATATGAATAAATTCTTGAGGAAGAGATGAGGCGAATTAAAAATTAATTTCAACCTACATCAACGAAAAACCAAGGGTTTTTCAAAAATGCCCTCATCTTGGAAGCCGGAAGCAATCCCTTAAGACACGAAAGGAATATGAAACTCTACACGGAGGGAATTAAAGTCGAAACATGTTACATGTTCAAAAATTTGACAATTCGAAGAACTTTTTTTTATCCATCTTACCAATTTTTTTGGAGTGAGCTCATCAAGCACTCATTAGTAAAATACGATTTTTGAGCGTATTCGTGATTTTTTCTCTCGCTCAAGGGAGGAGGTAGGGTAATTAAAAATGAACTTTGAGGGAAGTGAACTTGGCTCTTACCCACACCTCTTCCCCTTTGGTTTAAAATTTCACAATTTGCATGAAAAATCAAAATAATTTTTTATTCCTTCTTCAATTTTGAAAGTAACATGAGACCGAAAACAATTTTCGCGATTTTTTTTTTTTGATTTTCAGGGGTTTCAAAATTATGTTTAAAGATGGAAAAAATCAGAAATTTTGAATTTTTTTAGGTAAAAAAGGCCAAAAAAAAAATGCTCTTATTTATTATGCCATCGGTAATGATGAGATTTCGTATTTTCACTTCACTACCAGTAGAAAATTCAAAATAAATTATTTTTTCATTTTTAAACAAGATTTTAGAACCCCTGAAAAGTAAAAAAAAAAAAAAAGCAAAAGCATTTTTTTGTCTCATGGTGTCTACTACGATACGTTAATACTAAATAGTCTGATTTTCATATAAACTTTGTAATTTTAATTCGAAGGAGGAAGGGGTAAACGTCATATTGAAGACCCCAATTTTTATCACATATATCTGATGTCATTTCGCAATTTTTTCACGCCACTCCCATAATTTCTTAAAAATTCCTAAAATTGAAACGCACTAGTGGTCACTTCTCTAGCATTTGAAAACAATTTTATTTTCCTCGTCAAACATCAAATTACCTAAAATAAGACGGATTTTGAGGGCTAAAAAAAGCTATCTACTCAAAAAAAAAGTTTGAAGAAGTCCCAAGAGGCATAAAACACCCTTAATAATGTGATATTATTTTTTCAAATTCCTAACCTAAAAAAGAACCCCTACAGGCTCTTCACAAGTTTCTAAAAATTAGAAAAAGCGACCAAAACACCAAATATTGAGGCAGTGAGGGAGTACAATCGAGCTGAAAAGTCGAGTCCCCCAAAAGGCATATCTAAGGCCTTTACTAAATGTACATAGCTAATTTCAAGTTCCTGGCTCAATTAGGAGGGGTGTAATACGAGGAACAGAATCAAAAAATCAAAAAAAAAACGACCAAAAAACCATATATTTGGGGCTGTGAGGAAGTGATATTTAGAGGGGAGTTATGAGAAGAACAAACTCAAAAAATCAAGAAACGTATCAAAAAACCACATTTTTTGGGGCTGTAAGGAGAGGATGCAATGAAGCTAAAAAGTTGAAACCCTAAAAAGGCAAAACTAAGACTCCAACTAAATATACATATCAAATTTCAACTTCTTAGCTCAATTTGGTGGGTGAGATAGGGAAGGAACAACCCTTTTTTAAGGTCCAAAAGGGGAAAGATCTTCATATCTCCTCTCCTAATTGACCTAGGAGGTTGATTTTTGGATATGCTATACAACTTTTCATTGTTTATCAATTAGCCCAAAAATGAACAATTTTTGTGACTTTAGCCTCTCAATGTCCTCTACTCCAAATTGGGGCATAACTGAATTTCGACTCAAGTTCACCCTCACTCATACATGTCTAACTCGCAGCCAAACAGAGTCGTTTGGCCTCCACTGAAACGATTTTGACCGGTATCGAACAAAGTAAATGATTTTAATGGTGGGGGGGGGGAGAGAGAGGAAATGAAAATAATAAATATTTGACGCGGCTAAAAATCGTCTAAATGGTCTTCTAGGACCTCAAAACAGTTTTTGTTTACATTTTCCCCTGGTTTTCATTGATAATATGACATAGAAAATCAGGTTAAAAAGCTGAAAAATGTGCAATTGCATTTTAATTCATCTTTCCTAATATTATTGAATTTCAAATATTATTTTTTTTTCGAATAATTCCCAGCTTTTCCATTCAATAGTGGTACCGCCCCTCCCCACCGCCATTTTTATACAGCCCTAGCCACGATCAAAGATTACTCCGCCTCAAAACCATAAATTTTCCTCAACTAACGCAACATCTCATACCTTATGCCTTTGTGACACTTAAAGCTCAAATTGCGAAACACGGTTTTTTTTTTTCAGTAAAAAGAAATCACAATAAATTCTCGTGTAAAACCCTCTTTAATGTAACATTCTTTTACTTCACAATCAACTGCGATAATTTTGCCTTTCAGCTTTTCGGTATTTATACAATGATAATGAAATGAGTGCGTAATAATATAAAAAAAAACACCGCCATCCAACTAATCCGAACATCCGCCATTTCATATTATTTTCCTCGCAAAACGGTTCTTAACAATACGTTGGAAAAAAGGTGGAAAAAAAATTTTATTTACTTACTCGATTAAAAAAAAAAAAAAAAAAAAAAAAAAAAACGTGGTAATTTTTT
>FIZR01031944.1:0-10105 GCA_900060175.1 Ferrisia virgata | reverse complement strand
ATCCCCTCTCCCTTAATCATCAAATTGGTATCCCAAGTATGTTTAAAAAAGAAATTAATCCAGGGGTTCTAAAATCATGTTTAAAAATGGAAAAAATCGAATATTTCGAATTTTTTTGAAGTGAAAAAGCAAAAAAAGAAACATTATGTCGTAAAAAAAATAAGATTTCGTATTTTTACTTCATTACCTTGAAAAATTTTTAGATGATTGGTTTTTTCCATTCTTAAATAAGGTTTTGAAACCCCTGAAAAACAAAAAAAATTGCGAAAAGTTTCATTCGGATTACTTTTATTTGTGTAAATAAATCCCAACAGGCGAGGATAAAATCTGCAGCTGCTAAAGTACATATCCAGCTGTTCTGAAGCATTTTGAAAATCCTGGAGAAATTAAAACTTTTGCTAGAGCCTCCAGAATGCCTGAAAAATGGGTTAGATCGATTTATTTTTTACTAAAAAAAACAACCCAAAATAAAATCTTTTTTCAAATGTCCGGCTGGAAATTCCAGCGAAAATACTTCAGTTTGTTTCACTGGGTCCCAATTGACGGAAATAGAATTTTCAGCTGCTGAAGTTCATATCCGGCAGTTTTAGAGCATATTGAAAATCCCCCCAAAAAAAAAATTGTTTGCTGGAGGCTTCATAACATGGGAAAAATTTGATACATTGAATTTCGAGGTCTACGTTGTGTAGCTACCAAGTTTTTTTTTTAATAAATGCATCAACCAATTCAATTTGTCAATTTTTCAAAATAGTAGAACAAAAATCCTTTTTGGAGACTTCAGAACATCAAAAAAATAAGATGGATCGATTCGCGTGGTCAATATTAAGTAGTGACTAGATTTTCTACATTATAACTTCAAAAGGTCATTTTTTGTGAAATATTTTATTCTCGATGTTTTTTTCAGTTGAATAATGGTTGTAAATTTTCAATAATTCGCTAAAATCCAAAAATGAACTTCAACATCTGAAAATTTGGCTCCGGGGGTTTTTCGACGTACTCTTTCAAACTGGCCAAGTTTCATTCAAATCGAAGCCGAACAGTTGAGAAGATTCCCTTGTTAGAAATATGTCAAAATACCAATTTCGACCCCCAACTTTCGAAATTGTGCAAAATTTTGCCATCGATTGTTCGAGTTATATATTTTAACCTCACCCACTCCCAGAAGCTGGGTATTGATAAGCCACTGTGTCGATTAGTGGTATAGTTGGAGGAGTGTACATTGTGTAAATTTCCACCTAAGTACTTCAGGATGAAAAACTTGAGAACTTTTTCACTTTTCGCCATTTTTTTCTCATAAAACGCCAGAAAATGCACTTTGTAACTACTGATATGGGGTGGGGCTAAGTTGAAATGTTGAGGGGGGTGCTCGTCGTTGACGTGAGTGGATTATCTCACCCCTGCTTACAAACCTCTTTACAATCTGCACTTTTCAAAAATGCTGGAAAAATTGCGAAAAAAATTCTACAATCAAAGTTTGTAGGTATATGGATCTAAGTACTCTTGTATTTGGTTGGTTTTTCTGCAGCAATTGTTTATTAAAGCCAGGCCATTACGTACTATCGGCCTACATTGGATGTGAAGGAGAATGTGGTATCAACAAAATTTATTTAAGGTCTGGGAAGGCCATTAAAACAATTTTTGGATGTTTCAAATATTTATAATTTTTTATTTTTTATTTTCGAAAACTAAAACCATTTACTGAGCTGAGAATCAAACGAAGTCGCTCCAATTTGGCTAATAGACTTAAGTTGACGTTGGAGTAGACACATAAAAGTGGGGATGACGGTGGGTCAAAATTTGGTCTTGTCCAAATGTGGGGTTCGGCAGTTCAGGAGCAATAATCTTGTTTTTGAGCCGATTGATAATCAGCCTCGTACGTCAGCTAAGAGGGAGGAAATAGTCGATTTTCTCTTTATTGACTTAAAAAAAGGCCGTTCCTCGCGTTACTTTTCTTCAGATTGAGATAAGGGGTTGAAATTTGATGTGTAGATTTATTAGAGAGTCCTAGATGCGTCTTGTGGAAATTTCAATTAGTCAAGCACATTACAACACTTCGCAAGTTCGAAAAAGTAGTTTTCTGCTCAATTGTACTCATTTTTCGAGTTTGTCCTCTTCATATTTTTTAACAAAATTGAGCTAGAGACATATATGTGCTTTCTGGCAGTTTTGACTTTTCTACCTCTCACAATCCAGAAAAGGTTTTTTTTTTTCAGTTAGTTCTTCTTCTATCTTCCCTCCAAACTGAGTCAGAAGGTTCAATTTTGGTATTTTGATACGTTATGGGTGTTATATGTGCGTGGGAGGGAGGTGGGTTGACTTTTCAGTTCCATTTCATCTTCTCACACTTTCAAAAAAATGATTTTTTGGACAATTGTGCTTCTTTTTCGAAATTGTCCTATCTCCCCTTCAAATTGAGGTAAGTGTTCGAAATTTGATGTGCAGATTCAGTAAACGTCTTAAATATGGCTTTTTGCGATGCCAGCTGTTCAGACCCAATATCTCCTTGTACCCCTGCTACCGAACAAAAAAATCATCGCAGAGTGCTTTTCTTGTTTGTTCCACGAATAGAACAACTCGTGTATCTCTTTTGTTTTACGGAAATTAGGCTCAAAAAGCAACGCATTTCGACGCTTGTTTTTTTCTTTTTTTTTTTAATTCCCTCGTTGAGTTCTTTTTTCTAAACTTTGAAATTGCTCGGTTCAAAGTGGAAAAATTTCAAATTTGCGTCTACCAAGCGTTTCAAAGTAACGTACTTCGTTTCAGAAATTTTAAACGACAAATTTTTGTACATTTCGAAAAAAAACAATTTAACGAGTTTTCTTTGCTTAGATTGTGAAATTATGAGAATTTTCACTTCGTCGTTCCAATAAGAGACTAGATTGAGATGGTATAGTGAACTATCGATGTTTTTTATTCATTAATGAATACGAAAATTTCGTAGCGTTTTTTCGATGTTCAGATTCCATACAGTGTCATATTTCTGCCTATATCGCGTATCAGGAGGACGACTCGAGTATAATGTCAAGTGTACAATGTTTGTATCGAGATGTATTTTCTAAAATATTGAACCTATTTTAGATCCGAGTAAGCCGTATAGGCCCGCTGCTTTCCAAATACAGTCAAGAAAAAATGATAAAAATGATACGACATGTGATGGAATTTCTAATTTTATCAACTTCGTTCGTATTTTTTCCATATTTTTCTTTTTTTACGAAATTGCTACGTCGAAGCTGTCTGTCCCCTCCTTCCCCAACAATTTATCCTTTAATCTTACCAGAAAATTGCATTTTTCAACTTTTCAAATCAAGTTTATTCTTTAATACGAATGAAAATTTACGAAGAAAGGCAAAAGTCTCCCTGTCTGAAAATTTTTCAAATGGGTAGATTTATTTTCTGCTTCAGGAAAACGACTCTCCACCTACGTTATCGTAAACATTTCATGACTTTATAGATTTTTAAAAACTTTTTCCGACCACTGTCGATTTTACGGAATTTAACCAAATTTGAATAAGTAAAAAATTCTGTCGGCGTTTTGAAATTATTCATTTTCTCGTGTATTCGAGTAGAATTTTATTCATTTTTTTTTCTGTGTTAAGTTTCATCGACACGAGCAGTTTATTAAACTTGAACGATTATTAATATTTTTCTTCGAAGAAAATATGTTTTTTCTTTTTCAAAAAATTTTCATATTTCGATTATTTGAAAATAAAGTTATATCGATAAGTATGTACGTAGGAATTAGGTAGCTATGCACGATACCGGATATCTATTTGATTCCGGTACCCCCTTGGAAATTTTTCATCAATTTTTCTCACAAAGTGTTAGCTGGCAACATTTTTGTGAACTGTTTTCCCTCCATTCAGAATTACTAACCTACATTTTGTGAGAAAAATTTGCAGGAGGTGCCGGAATCGTATAGACACCCGGTATTTCGAAGCGATGAGTGGAAATTTATAGTTTGTAATAAATTTACTCAAAAAATCTGATTTCTTTTTCTCAGTTTTTTTTTTGGAGGGGGGGGGGGGCTATTTTTGTAGAGAAAGTTTGACTCTTTTGAGCATGTTTTCTATATTCGGGCTTTTGTGACAAGAAATGGCCTAATTTTATGCAAAAGTGAAATTGATACAATTGATTGTATGCTGAACACTTTCGTCAGCTATACTGTAAATACATCAATTTGCTAGATGTCGCAAGTAATCCTTCACTTCTGGTATCAGCTTTTAGATTTGCTTGTCACACCTTTGGTAAAACTTCCAGCGTTGTGAAAATTAAAGCTGTTGGAATAAAAACTTTTTTGCAGAGTTGATAACAATTTTACGTACGCAGATAAGCCGTAGATTGCATGTCGTATACTTGAAAGGCGAACCTAGTGAATAAGTTCGAGTTGAGTGGGAGGGGAGAGGAGAGGCGATAGCGACAGCTAAGAAAGAGTAACTTTTGCAATTGTTAAATCTCGTGTAGGTCTACGTACTAGGTTACTGTTCTCGTTATTTTTATAACGTTACATTAATGATGATTAATTCTAAAATAAGCATTTCCGCATTTACGTTTACGTGTGTTTGTATGTAACACGTACTCCCTACCCTTGCTTGGTGGTGGAAAAAAAAAAACAGCTAGCAAGAAATAAAATAACGCGCGCGTAAAATACGCCTCTCTCACTCTCTCACAGTTATATAACGTAGGTATATACTTTACGACCGACGTATTTTATTTATATTTATACACATACATAGACATGCTTTTTTTAGCCGGGACTTTTTGAGGCCTTTTTTTTTTTTTTCGTTCGTAAGAAAGCTAAAGTTTATAGTTTTAGCTTTTTACAACGAATTTTTCCTGCTTCTTTCCGGCTACGAAAAATATACGTAAGTACGTAAATGGCGAAATGGCCAAATTTTTGTGTTATTCGAATTCCTTATAAATTACTAAACCGACTTAAAGGAGTATTTGATTTTTTTTTTCTCCTGCGAATTTAACAAAACGTCGAACGACGCGCAGTTTTCACCAAAGAAATTACGCACATCCTAAATAAATTGCTAACTATGTTTTTCGCTATAAAAAAAAAAGTACTGGGAAATTTTCTCGAAAAATGAGTGCGCATATTTCGAATATTTTCAAGCTGGGATGTTGGTTAAGCAGGCAAAGTACACAGATGCTATGTGGGCTTGACTTTCTGCGTCAATATTTACTCTAGTATGTTCCTTTAGACGAAACTGATAATTATGCGGATACCCGCTGAATTTTGTACTCACGATGTAACGAACGTGAATAGCTAAATACGGTACATCAGTATTTCTACTTTGCGTACGTGTAAATGGGCACTCCGCATTGGTGATGACTCAAATTAAGCAAAGGTATGGTTTGAAAAAAATAAGTTTTTAATGATCTTCACTATCATATTTTTCCTTTTCTTTTTCGGATATATTCGAGAATATGATGATGAAGATGTCTCGCTAAAATTTAGGTATTGAGGGTACCAGCTCTCTAGCGTCAGATTTGAAAATCTCTAGAGGTCATTTTCGCAAGAAACCCCTAATGAGTGCGATAAATTTAAACGGCCATAAGTTCTAGCGCCCCTTAAATGGGGTAGAGGTTGCTAACAATATCCCTTTGCGCTAGATCAGCAAAATAGGCACGTGGAATGTACATGGTATGAAGACTACAGGTAAATTGGATGTAATTGAAAATGAAACGGATGGAGTAAGGTTGCTTATATTAGGAATCAGTGAAACCCACTGGAACACCATTGGCGAATTTACATCAGGCGAGGGAATTTTTGTCTGTTCATCTGGTAAAGGAGCCCACATAAGAGTGGCAATCATAGCAGATGGTAGATACAAATACCTGGTGTTAGGTGCTAGGCCCATCAATGATTGGATGTTAGTTATCAGGATTGATACAGCTCCAACCATCATTGGTGTCATCCAAGCATATGCTCCAACTAGTGCAGCACCAGATGAAGAAATTGAAGAATTCTACAGTATCTGTGAAGAAACACTCGCTTCACTACCCAGAAGAGACATAAAACTGGTGTTGGGAGACTTTAATGCCAAAATTGGGAATACTGATAGTAGTGATGCTTACTATGGAATAGTTTGTAGTCATGATATAGAAATAAGGAATGAATGTGAAAATGGATTTCTCCAGTTCTGCATGGAACAGCAACTTGTACTGGCGAATACTTTTTTCCAACAACATAATCACAGTTTATACACATGGAAGTCGTGCGATAGTCACACTCATAATCAAATTGACTACCTCTTGAAAACAAGAAAGATCATGACACAGTTGTGTGGGATTCTAGAGGAATCCTAGACAGCTGAAAAACATACTGCGAGTGGTTGTAACAGCAGAGGTAAACTAACTGGTTCTTGCATTCGAAGTGATAGGTGAAGATGAGCTAAACATCCTACTTGATGAAGTAAGGGAGGCGGGTGATGGTATTGAAGCTGAATTGTGGTAGGCTCTTGATGAAAATGAAATCAAAGCAGTATGGCAACTCTGCAGTGTGATATGACAGAGTCAAAAAATGGCCTACTGAATGGTGTAAGTCGGTGTTGATTCCTTTGCATAAGAAAGGAGATGCAAGATTATGCTCTAATTATCGAACAATCGCTCTAATTCCGTACGGCAGCAAATTCATGTTACAAATCCTGAACAACCGGATCAAGGTGTATCTACATAGGCAAATTCCACCTGAACAAGCCGGGTTCATGCCAGGAATCCCCGGCAAATCATTGAAAAGTGCTGGGAGTTCAACACACCTGTACTAATGTGTTTCATAGATTACGCCAAAGCCTTTGACTGCATGAATTGGAAGAAGCTCTTCAAAGTTTAGAGAGAGATGGGAGTCCGTGCTCATATAGTAGATTTGGTGGAGTCCTTATATAAGTTCAATTCCATGGTGGTGAGAGTTGATGGTGAAGAATCTGAGACTTTTCAACTGGAACAGGGTGTGCGTCAAGGATGCATATTATCCCCACAGTTATTCAACATCTATGCTGAGCACATAATTCGCAAGGGTCTAGAACATTGGAATGGTGGTATTTCCATTGGAGGAAGAAGAATCTCTAATCTGAGATATGCAGATGATACCACCTTGATTACTTCGGATGAAGGGGAAATGAAAGAGCTCGTCAACCTGGTGAAGATAGCCACAAAAAATTTCGACTTCTTATTAATGCATAAAAAACAAAAGTCATGATGGTAGATCAGACCAGGTGTCTTTTAGTTTCTACTGCTCCTAGCAAATATGAAAAGATCATCGTAGCAGATGGAGGCTCATTGGCAGAGAGGAGCCAGTTGGACCAAGTGTTTTATGCAAGAAACGCATGTTAGGGTATTTTGGACATGTGACCAGGAGAAAAGTAGGAAATCTCGAAAAAGACATTCTCTTTGGTTAGGCCCCTGGTAAAAGAGGAAGAAGATCTCCAACCAGGTGATCTGACATCAAAGCACGAATGGAATCTGTGGTTAAAGAGCTCCTTCACAGGCATGGGATCATGATAGATGATACTCTCATTTAAAACAATACAATCATAACCTACTATGAATTTAATGTGCACGAGGGGAACGACCTTGAGTTAAAATTGAGTCATGTCTAAATTTCAAAGAAAAAGACCTACTAATGATGAGTGTGAAGATGTTATAAATACGTAAGTTCCCGGATTATCCCTATCCCTTAGGTGTATTCATTTACGTGCATAAACATGTAGATCTGTAAATAAAGGAAGAATAGCCCATTTTGACTATAGAATAGGTTCGTATAGACATCCCCAATTAAGAGCTGGTATAAATTTGCACAAATGAAATAGTTGTGTGATTAATATAAAATACAAAATAATGAATTTCTTGTAAACAGATATTCAATTCTTAAGACATTTTCCCCCTCAAATAGCTTTTTGGATGATGGGTAAGTTAGCTAGGTTCAACTAATATGTTCACAGTGTAGATTCCTATTTATTTTTCTTATTGATTGTTCACACTTCGAAATGTTCCACCATCTTTTGTCGTCATATAAATTTATCCTCACAAGTTTTATCTTTCAACTGAATCAAATTTCTTGACTTCAAATTTTCTTACCCACTATGTTACAGTCTATTTCTCTAAAATACGCATTAGATGAAAATAAAGTCTTCCTTAGTAATTTTCCGAAAGTTAGTTTTGAAGAATTCTCAATTTTATTCTTCTACATGAAACTTTAAAAGAATCTCGACTTGATCTATTCTAATAGTTATTGGTCAGGGGAAAATGACCCGCCAATCGAGTGAAAGCTCATAGTAACAGTAAATGAAATAAATAAAACACCCTAAAAAGGAATAAAGGAACGAACGAACGAACACTTGTACTATGAAGGAGAACAAAAGAAAAAACCATAACAATCAAATTAATAGACGGTACCCTAACATTGGTGCATATATTTTTCGATCAATCCGCATTCTCTCGTGATTTCTGAAAGTGGACCACAGCAAATGCGATGGTATGGTATTTTGACAGAGCAAACATCTTTTTCATGCATAAAAGTATTGGTGAAGAGTACTTATAACCGTGGTATCTTTCATCCACGAATAAAATCTTCGACAGATTGACGTTAGAAAGAATGAATAACCACTCTACGAGCGGTTGAATTCATCAGCCAATGCTTTACTCGAACACGAATACCTTTCTTACCTACTTACATATTACGTAGCTATATTATTTCAAAAGCGACGATAAATTTCGAGCTATTTTAATTGCATTCCTCTTACTCTTTCTATTCATTGTCGCGTCTCGTCCGTTGGTTGCATTATGCTTACATCTCGAGGAAGGATAAATGTGAACTCAACGTACCATACCACAAAAAAGGCTCAAAGTCATTCTTTTTTTTTTTGACCAAATAAAAAAACGTAATTTGAGGCGTAAATGTGTACCATTATTACGCGATAAACACCAAAAAAGTATTAACACGGGGTGGATGGCTTCTATTGTAACGACCACCTACACGATGTACCGGTACGCAACGGATTTTGGCGTGATGCGGTGTAAAGGGTCGGTTTGACAATTTTTTAATGACCTTATGAAAGCTGATAAAGCTATTTCAGCGCGTTATCTGTGTACTACGTGTACGAATTTATCTACTTTACTTACCTACGTAATAACGCTGCAGGGCGGGGAGCCGACGATTTATGTTTTTTGTTTTTTTCATTTGGTACATTTTTCCTTTTTTCTATTCGGGTAGACGATTAAATTAAAAAATATACCGACATCTGCGTGCGTATATCCTGGCTAACTCTACGTACCAGAGTATTATTTCATAATTATACTTTTTAGATTCGAAGCTTGTTTCAAATAAACACAAAAACGTCTTGCTTGCCTTGGTAGCAATTTCAAAGCTATATGAAGTATTAAATAATCTGTCTCTTAGGCAAATTATATTCGACATTTTTTTGTTGAAAAATTAATTCAGTTCATTTGGCATTTGCTAGGGTATTGGTTAAAGCTCCCGTCACTCGTTTGAAAACGCAATCTTTTAGCGTTTTTGATCCTGTTAACTGTCAATACAACTCAGAGAAATGGACTGTGTTGGGAGAGGATCTCCACAGGGTATACACCTGATTCAAGCCAGCACCGTTATTACGCTGGGATTCAGCTCTGGGTCAGCTGGTCTGCTTTAGTAGGTAGAGGTAGTCAGAAAAAGTGAACTATTGTTGTGTTGAAAATAATCGTGATGGCAGGTATTGCTGAAACGAACAGCCTGATCCATAAAGTTAAAATTTCGTTATGTAAATCGAGGAGATGTTCGAGATATCGCTATTGCAATCCTGTCTCACTTATTTTTTTTATACTGGGTATTTATAATTACTAAGATTTTTACGCCCGGTGTTTAAAAGGGTTCGGAAGGGTTAGGGCGTAAATTTGATGTTGAAGGTCAAGTTCTTGTATTAAGAGGAGGATTTTTTGCATGGCTGTTGTTATTAAAGTTTTTTGGTTTTTAAAGAAATTAGAACAAACATATATTTTTCACGAACTGCTTATATTTTGAGAAACTAACACAGACGATCATGTTGGAACACTCCAAGACTAATACTAATTTTCAATAAGGATTTTAAAAGTAAGCGAACGAAACGAA
>FIZR01031942.1:0-31114 GCA_900060175.1 Ferrisia virgata | reverse complement strand
TTTTCAATCGAAAAATAGTAAAAAAAAAAAAAAAAAAAAAACTATTTGTATAACTTGGGTACTCCGAAAGTCGGCTTCTTTTCTACACACTTTGCCACGATTCAAATCTTTAATATACGCTTTTCTCGATGAGGTTGTTAGTTTTCTTAGGGAGAAAAAACACAATCTTTCTTTATTCATTTTTCTTCAATCTCTTTAACGTGCTTTTTCGCACTACCCTTCATTCTTTTCGTCGCTATAAAAGGCAATGAGCTGCGAGGCGACGTAGTAGTAGGTGTATATAGTGTATAGTGCTTATACACAGTTGCACGCTATATCGCCGACGACGATGAAATTTTCTTAATTATTTTTACTTGGTCAAAATACTAAGTTTATTTCGTTTTCATTTCTTTACGAGCCAGAGCCCGGAATTAAGTTTTCCTTAAGCATAATTATCTGTATTTTAAAAAGCCATAGCGCGCCACGCTACCGCACCCTTGCCGCCATCCTTGTATAAACTCTGTTAGCTTTGGCTTTCTTCGTTATGTAACCCTCGTTCAAATATACACGAAAACGATGGCAGCGATATGGAAGGTACACTAAGAAGTCGACGTCTCGTAACCGAGTTCTTTAATAGAGTCGAATTTATCCCTATTTAATTTCCACTTTTCATCCAATATTATACGCTAATTTTGCCCTATCCTTTAGCACCCTACCCTGCATCCTTTCTGTAGCTACTATCGCCGTGCGACCTTCTTCTTAGCTAATAAGAACTATTTATCCAAACTGTAAGATATATAAGAGTCTGTGTCAGCGAAATTTTTCATAAACCGAGGTACGTATAGAAGAGATGAGTGCGATATACATTCGTTGAATGGAGACGAAAGTTCCTCTTTTCGATGAAATTTTCAATTTCAGCTATCAGCATCGCAGAAACACAGATCTAGATTTCGAGTTACTTATTCTAAAACGAATTTCAAAAAATCTGTCCGAAGTTTTTCTATGCATTGAAAATTTTCATGTTTGTAATCGATAAGTTTTAAAGAATCCTATTTTTTTGAAAAAGTATTGGTAACTCGTTGGGCACTCCAATATCTAATTGTACCCCAAACCACTATTCAAGAAAGAAGGTCTCAGGTCTCTGGATTGTCGGTCCAGCGTTGGATTTCCAAAAGTGATTTCATCTTAAATTACTTCAACGTACATCCAGACATTTAAGTCTTTCCTTCTTAGTTGCACAAGTGGACAATTCGAATATCTTCTTAAATTGAGAAAATCAGGCTCAAAAAGCATGGCGATATATTTTTTTTTTATTATTTTCATATTCCTTTAAACAACAGACAAGATATCCTTTTTTTGGGATGCAAAAAACGAAAATGAGCGTGAAAATTGGCGACGATGAACCGGTTTTATTTCATTAATCATACCTGTATTTTTATAAAAACTGGTGTATAGCAGTTTTTCGAGGTACAGAACACAAATCTGGATGTTTAAGATCGTTGCAAGAAAACTGGTTTTCAATATAAACCGGTTTAATTTTGCAAATTCAGTCGGAATTTTGTGGGAGATGGTATCCTTCCTTACCTATTACTATTTTTGGATACGCGCGAAACAAAACTTACCATAAAAATTATCGCAGATGAACCGGTTTTAAAATGAACCAGTTCGTTAGTAAATTTGTAGAAATTGGCAAAAAAAATTTTAAATCCATAATCCTCCGCGTTTCACGACGCTAAAAATGAACTCGTCCTGAAAATGGTTTCAGGCGAACCAATGACGAGATAAACCGGTTGAATTTTGAAAATCTAGCCGGACTTTTGTGAAAATTGGTATACCCTTATTTTTAGTCAAAATTTGTTCAAATTTTGGAAATGAAACCGGTTTACCTCATTACTGGTTCACCTGGAACCAATTTTAGGGGTGAACTCATATTTAGCGTCCGACCGATCACGAATTAAAAAAAAAATTCAAAATTTTAATCAATTTATTGGTAAACTGGTTCATTTCAAAACCGGTTCATCTGCGATACTCTTCAAGGTCAGTTATATTTTCAACGTGTCCAGAAATAGAAGTATACGAATTTTTACGAAAATCCGGCGAAATTTGCGAAATTAAATCTATTTGTCTTGAAACCAGTTCATCCTTGTCAATTATCATGGTCGTATTCGTGTTCTGAACCTCAAAAATTAGATCTACTCGAATGTTGATAAAAATACAAATACAGTTGAAAAATAAAACCAGTTCATCGTTGCCAATTTTTACGCTTCCTTCGTTTTCCACGTCAATTAAAACTGTTATGTACTAACTCGGAAAAGGAAACCAGTTTACCTGATTACTGGTTTAACAAGTACCCATTTTAAGTACGAATTCGTTTTTAACGTCTCAAAGCACGCCTGATTACGAATTTTCCAAAATTGCTTGCGAATTTGGATCAATTTGTTAGTAAACTGGTTCATTCCCGAACCGGTTCGTCTGCGATGTTTTCCATGATCAGTTTTGTTTTCCACGTATCCAGAAATAGTAGTTCACCAATTTTCACAAAAATCCGGCTAGATTTTAAAAATTAAACCGGTTTTTCTCGAAACTAGTTCATGCTTGTCAAGTTTTACAGCCTATTCCTGTTTTGCATCCCAAAAAACAGCTCTATACGAATTTTTATAAAAATACAAATATGGTTGAAAAATAAAACCGGTTCATCGTCGCCAAACACGACCCAAAAAGTAATTTAGATTTTTCGATTTCGCCCAAAATTTTTTTACGATTTCCCGTCGGTGGTGTAGTGAAAAAATTACATTTATTTCGATCCTAACGATCCAGTCGAATGGGGGGTGGTGGCCCTTGTTATTTTCGAGCTATTGCAATGTTTCGTCAAATAGCTCAACTTTTATGCCTTATATTTCAAGATCAGTTAGACTTAAGATAAATCTGTTGACGCAGTTTTATTGATAATTCAGTAGAGATTCAAAATTTATGTTCAAAATTTTGAAAGCTCAAATTTGAACTTTTGACATGAAAGCTCGACTTTTTGCAATGAATATAAAGGTGAAAAGCTACCATTCAAAAATCTGAAAAAATGACCATGAATAGAATTTTTTATGCTAGTTTTAACTAATCATTTTTTTAAATGAGATCTCAGCATCGCTGGGGGCACAAGAGTTCTTAAATTTGGTCGCTATTCAAAAAAAATGGTAAAAGTAAAATGACATATGGATTTCTACTAATTTGAGGACATTAAGTTTGATCTTGAGGGCTTATTTTTTTCACCCGACTCCTCCAAACGTCCCTACTAGCCTCCTTATTCACTTATTTTTTGGATCTGTCCCCCCAAGTACGCCCTTAGCCATCTGAAAAATTAAAAAAATACTGGAAATAATGAAAATGACGAGTTGAATATCAACTTACTTTCCTGATCCGACCCCCTCGTGCTCTAAACTAACATCCAATTTAACAAAAATTTGAAAAATGTTGGTACACAAAAGTGGGATTGTGACAGTAATCCGAGATTCGAACTCAGCGTTTTTGAATTAGTAAAAATCTGCATGCTACATCACGATGTCAATGAGGGGCTGGGGCTGTTGGGTGGCTGGGAAAAAATAAAAAAAATAAGCCGATATTCATGCTCAGCGACTTCAAATTGGTAAGAATTGATATGTGAATTCATTTTTTTTTATTTCTTTGAATTTTGGCATGGTTGAGGTGAGGGGATGGTATAGAGGGAGGCTGGGTGGGATTAGAAAAGAATGCTGATATTTGAACTCATCATCATCGATATGCCACTTGATTTTTTCAATTTTTTAGAATTTTGACTAAAATTGTGGATCCCTTAGCCTCATAGGGGTGTTGAGATTCCATTTTGAAAATTAGTCGGTTGAAATGAACATAAACAGATTTCTTTATGGTAATTTTTACAGATTTTTAAATGGCAATTTTCAACCTTTATATTTATTATGATTAGTTGAGCTTTCATCTCAAAAGTTCAACTTTGAGCTTTTGAAATTTAAACTACCGATTTCGAATCTGCTTTAGATTACCTATAAAAGTGCGCAAAGAGATTTATTCTAGGTCTAACCAGTCTCGTAGTATGAGCCTTCAAAGTTCAGCTGTTCGACGAAAAATCGCAATTGCTCGAAAATAACATGTCTTCTACCACCCTGAAGAGTTAGGACAAAAATGTCGAGGATTCCTTCACTAAACCGCCGAAGGGAACAGCGAAATTGGAGGATCCGAGTTACTTTTTAGGTTGTTTTGATATGGAATGAGCTTGATATGAATTTTCTCTGAGATCTGAGAAGTAAAATATCTATTAATTCAATTCCCTTTACACATCTATCGTTGTGTGTTCTGCTTTAATTTACTTCGATCTTCAGAATGATGTTAGTGTAATTTTTTATTTTGGGGTTTCGAGTAGTGGTCCACGATCAGTGATTTTGGTCAACGTAGCTATTAGACGACTGATATCTGTATTGGTGTTTTTTTGCTGGAGCCAAAAAGTAGGCTACTATCGTATAAATCGTGGAGGTTTTTCAAATTAATTTGAATCTTATACCGAATAGGCTATCGACATTCTCGATGAATGTTTTTTTTTTCCTCCTTCATGCAATTAACTCACGCACTGTCGCATTCAGAATAATATTCTTTTGCGCGGTCGTGCGAGACTGGCAACTTTCTAAGCGACAAATTATTATCTCCGCTGAGAGACGTAGGTCTGAATACTTCGTAGATACATCTAATACCCGCAGCTTAGCACTGTAGTTGCTGCTTATGAAGAAGAATCTACATCTACGTGTGTACTTGTGAAGTACTTGCTACATTTTCAAGAAGAAAAGAATAAGTGAAATAGAAAGAGATGCTGGCCGTATTGCACCTAGCTAGAGGAGCTACCCAGACGTAGTTCGTACGTAGAAACGATTTTACGCAATTCGTGATCTCGGCGTCATCGTACTTGTGGTTTACTTCCACGCATTTTCGTGTGCTCCTCGGTTCATCGATGAATCTGAACTTGTCTCGCCGCACTGGTCGCTATTCCACGGCGTGTACTTTTTTAATTACGCTTACGGACGCGATTCGACGCTCTTATATACACCGTTTATTATTTATTATTTTGATAAAACCGCAAATATTTTGTAGGTATTTTCTTCGCTGTGCGTCGAGTATCGAGATCGGTGGCGGTACCGTATACGATACATTAGGTACATAAACCTATTCGTTGCACTTACTACTCGAACGACGAGCGACGCTTTACTTTGGTACCTATAACTACCTATAGTAATATTTATCATCGCCAAAGTTCGCCGTCTATTTGTGAAAATTTTTCCTCGTCGATACGAAGCGAACAAGCGAAGAAAAACCTCGTATTCGCGATAATCGATTATTCATTGTTTAAATTACGCGTCTTTGAAAAAGAGTGTGAAAGAAGCGAGAGAGCGAGAGAAAAAAAAATACCTACCTACTCGGAGCTATATGATTTCGCGCACCGCCGTAACAACGTAATTTTCCAACTCGTTCCAGATGATGGATGATTGATTTCGCAAACGCAACCACAACAACGATAAGGTACTTCGGTCTGTTAACAAAATGGCGCGCCTTATTTATCCTTACAGCGAGCGATAAACTGAGCAGCCCAACAACCCTGTTTCTGTGTGGAAATGGCAAAAAAAAACAAAAAAAAAACAAAACAAAAAAAACCCACCAGCAAAGAACAAGAGATGTGATTTTGGAAAATTATTCGTACGGCTGTTCCGCGAGGTGTGCTGATTAAAACAAACGCGTAACGGGAGAGCTGGAAGGGGTAGCATCTTGTGCGATGGTGCGGAAATTTTTATTATACTTTGTTTTAAACCAGAGTTTTGTTTTGCTATTCATATAAATGAATATTTGAAAAAGTGATATGCTAAAGTTCGCCTACGTGGATGAATTTATCTTCAAAATGGAAGAGTCGATTCCAGGTTAGGTCTTTATTCAGCTTACCTTTAGTGAAACTCTTTGAGAGATGTCGAAGGATTGAATTTTAGATGCATGCCTAAATTATGGGGGGGGGCGTTGAAAACGATTAAAAATTGTGTAAAATATTGCCTAAAATGGGTTCAAAGTGCAGAAAATTGAACAAAAATCATGAAAAAAATTGGCCGCTTTTTATTTTCAGAGAAAATTCTAGATCATGGGTACAATAATATATCAATGTGAAAATTTCAACATAAAGTGTAAAAATCATTCATAATCATCTTTCATTGCCAGTTTTTTTCATCAAAACGTTTGCTCTTCTTTCTACGCTACTTCGACTAAAACAAGAATTTTATTTATTTTTAATTTTTCCAATTTTCACCTTATCATTTTTTTTATTTTCTAATTTAAAAAATTTTTTTATTCGTTTTGTTTTTGATTTTTTTTTTAATTTTCATTTTAGCTTTCTTCGGTTTTCAATTTTTCGAGTTTTTGATCAAAAATTTCGAATCAAAAATCAAAAACATCACATTTTCAGAAAATGACTCCCGTTGTAAAATATGTTAACTATAACTCATTTAATAATTTTTTATTTTTTTCTTTTTCAATTTTTAGTATTTAAAATTTAAAAATTTTTAATTTTATGCATAATTTTCTTTCAACTTTTGACTTATTAAATTTTTTCAATTTTGTTTTTTGATTTTTTTGTAATTTTTATTGCAACTTTTTTCATCTTTTGAGTTTTTGATCAAAAATTTCAACTCAAGAATAAAAAACGTCACGTCAAAAAAGTCACATTTTCAGAAAATGGCCCCAACTGAATAACCTATCAATTTCAGTTTATTTTTGAATTTTTTTATGTAAAAATTTTTTATACTTTCCAATATTTCCATTTTTTTCCTTTTTTTATTTTCTCATTTTTTTTACTTTATAAAGTGTTTTAGTTTTTAATTTTTTTTACTTTTCAATTTTCAACTTTTTTTTAGTTAAAAATTTTTTTGTTTTTGATTTTTGATCATTTATTTTTATTTCAACCTTTTTAATTTTAATTTTTTTAATTTTTCGAATTTTTTCACCATTTTTCAATTTTTTTTTTTTCGTTTTTTATTTCTCAATTTTTAATCAAAAACTTCATAGCAAAAATCAAAATCGTCACGTTTTTAGAAAATGACCCAATACTCCACGACATTTCCACATTAAAATGTTGAAAGATAAGTAAAAATTTATTTTTAAATGTTTTAAAAGTGAAAAAAATTACTTAAAAATCTCGAAAGAATGTCGAAAAATGTGTAAAATTTTTTACCTGAATTATGAAAAAAAAATCGTTAACAATTATTGGAAATAGAATAGAAATTTGGCAAAATTAAAAAAAAAAATGGGTTTAAATGGACCAAAATCTGAAAAAAACGATTGAAGATTAGGTAAAAAATGCAGAAAAATTGATCAAAAACTATGGAAAAACTTGAAAAGTAGGTGAAAATTAAGTCGTTAAAAATTATTGAAATGTTGAAAATGCGTAAAAATGAGCCAAATCATGAAAACGGTGGAAATAAGTAACAAATGCAAAGAATTGATCACAAATTAAGAAAAAGTGGATTAAAATATGAAAACAATAGAAATTTCGTTGAAAATAATCGATAATTGGATAAAAATTTTGCAAAAATGAGGGTATAAAGTAAAAAAAAATTAATCGCCATCTCGAAAAAATGTTGAAAAATAGGCGAGAATTGATTAAAAATTGTGAACAATATCGTTGAAGATCGTCAGAAATTGTTTGAAGTTTAATAAAACTGTGTAAAAACTACAAAAAATTGATCACCAGTCAAGGAAAATGCTAAAAAAAAATGGGTTCAAATTTTAAAAATACGCCTAAAAGTGCGGAAAATAGATCAAAAATCACGAGTAAAGGTTGAGTAACAGAAGGAAATTGAATGAAATCATTGAAAATTTTTTTTGAAAATCATGAAAAATTCTGTAAAAAATTGCCTAAAATGAGTAAAAAGTGCAGAAAATTGGTCAGAAATCATTTTATCATAATTAATTTTTTTTTAATAAATTTGCGACGAGAACGGCAGGTTTGAGTAAAAATATAACTTTGAAAATAGGATATTTCATCCCCTTCAATTTTAGGACTATGCTAACCGTTCCACATGTAAGTCGTATGAATTGACTCATCACTGGTGTAAGGGAAGAGAGGTTAACGCGGAACACACAGTATTATATCGGTAATAGGATACACGGTTGGTGAAGAGAGTGGTGGGGAGAGGGGCCAGGTGAAATGTTATCATACAATTAGAAAGTTGTGAAAAATGACCGGTCTGTTGTATCTACTGCTTCGGATCTCACTACTACTGAGGTACATATCTACCATGCTTGGTAATACTCACTCAATGTAGCCAATACCAACAACAACATGATTGACTCGGACACCCATAACTATGCGGTACTTATAAATGTGGTAAAAAATCGGAAGGAAAGAATACCGAGAAGAGGGGGTACAGGACATACCGTTCCTGTATATTATTTACAACTGTAAGTATGTACAAGTTGGCAAAACTTTCACCCTCGCTTGCTTCGTGTCTTAGAATGCGCATCGAACCACCGACCGAACGTTGTGTGTTGTGGAGGGGAGGGGGGGCACTTCGACTATACGTAGGTTTAAAACTTTCATATCGTAAAATAAAAGGTCTTTACGGCCGAAGGACGCATAAAACAAGTTCGAGCTTGGGCCGAACTTTTTATTCATTATACCTCTAAATAGAAGAAGAAGAGAAGAAGGTGCAGCGGCTAGCGTTATGGATTTGTTTAATACGCGACGGTGTAGTCGCTGCCAGCACACGATGGCCCCCTCGATGGATGTGGCAGACGCGACGTGGCAGATGTTCTAAAATACCTTTTTCATCGTTGTTGTTGTTGTTGTAGTGTATAGTACGTAATACGTACGTACGTACACAGCTAAGTCGTAAGTTGGCAACCGATGGGAATCGAGTTTTTTAATGTAAAAGTTTCGAGGCGGGTAGAGTGTAGCAGAAAAAGTTTTCGTACTTTTATGCGAAAGCTATTCATCTTTTTAACGAGTTTATCAAGCCGAATGTATACGAGCATATTAATTTACCATTTTTAATGGCGCGACGACCGCTCTCTCCCGCTACCCTATGTTGACCCTCCCTAGGTGTACATATTTACTAACTCACTTAGTCGTTGTTCGTCAAAAAACAGCCCAATTTTACGATTTATCGTCCCGCTGTACCCACGAGCTTACCTGTAGTGCATATGGTACTCGCGTTTATAATCGTCAACACTGTTCGCCAGACGCCATCTCCCATGACGACGACGATGATGATGATGGTGATGGTGATGACGATGATGAGGCGCTCAGCCAGGCTCGCGACAACTGTTCGATTTTAATTGACGATAAATCGTGAATTACGTACCATACGTCGAGGTAGTTTGCATATTAATACGCGCATCGATTTATACGTGTATTATGGTATATTCTGGTGCGCTCGTCTACGTTTTACTTTACGCAATGATTTGCAGCTTGCAGCTTGCAATACGATCGTCAAGAAGTCGACAGGTTGCAGGCGACTGCAAGCTGGAGCGATGGTTTGACGTTTCACGCTCGCGGAATTATCGAATAATAACCGAGGCATTTGCGTTAACGCGCCTTTCGACTTTTGCAATGAAATTCGCGAACCTGTAGCCGAATATTAAACTCGATAGAATTACCTATAAATATATAGTACCCAACCTACCCAGTTGTTGTTGTCCTGTATTGGTGTGTGAATTGTAGACGTGTGAGTACGATTGTATCTAGAATCGACGCGACGCCGACGATGAGAAGCGAGAAGAGATGACGATGCCGACGATGTAATAAGCTGGCTGGTTCGTTTGTTCGTTGTACGTAGTAGCTACTGGCTAGGTACCTCCCTCTCTCTCTACCTGTACGATACGTATTTGGCAGGCTTGTTTTTGCAAAGGGTGGCTCTTTTAATTAACGCCACTAAAACGAAGTAATAGTTTGAAAATCTGTTTGCATGGGTTATTTTATCGTCAGTTTGTTTCGAATATAGTTTTCTAATGGTGGATTCTATTCAGTATAGTGTATTATGTCTTTTTCTTTCTGTCTTCGTCTGCATCATTATGCGCAATGCGTACTTCTCTTTCTTCGGTTCACGGTTTGAATTGTACGTGAGTTTTTTTATACGTTGGTAATGTACGAAAGAGAGATAAGGTACCCTTTAGCGAGATTTTTTTTACCCCTGGCTAATTGCCGTCTGGAGTTTTCTTTTTTTTTTTTGCTACGTATCTGTGTATTTGTAGATGTTAAAATTACTATTGCAAAAGGGAAATAAATAAAAAAAAAAGCGTTGCTTTTTCAGCCTGATTTTCGAAACATATTATAATCATGAAAATTGAAAAAAAGCCTCGCTTTGCGATGCTTTTTTACCAATCACCATTCAGAATAGGAAGGGTTCAATGAGGCTCAAAAGTGAAAACCCTCAAAAGGCACATCTGAAGTCTTTACTGACTGTACGTACCTAATTTCAACTTCTTAGCCCAGTTTGGATAGAAAAAACAACCAAAAAACCACCGCAACTTCCGCACTGTGAGGGGGTGCTATGGTGCTGAAAAGTCGGCACCCCCAAAAGTCTCGTCTGGGGCCCCTGCTAAATGTACGTACCAGATTTCAACTGTCTAGCTCATTTTGGTGACTAGATAGGGGAGGAACAAACTCAAAACATGGGAAAAAATAAAGAAAAAACCGCACATTTAGGGCTGTAAATAGTTTAAATGGGGCTAAAAAGTCGAGACCCCAAGAGGCACGTTTAGGGCTCCTACTAAATGTACGTACCTAATTTCAAGTTTCTAGCTCTTATTTGGAAGAGAGTAATGCGAGGAACAAACTCAAAAAACTCATAAAATCAGAAAACCTGGCCAAAAAACCACATTTTGGGGGCTGTGAGGGGGGTGCAATGTGGTTGAAAAGTCGAGACCCCCAAGAGGTATATTTTTGGCTCCTACTAAAAGTAGATATCTAATTTCAAGTTTGTAGCTCTTATTTGGAAGAGAGTAATGCGAGAAATAAACTCAAAAAACTCAGAAAATCAGAAAACCTGGCCAAAAAACCACATTTTGGAGGCAGTGAGGGGGGTGCAATGTGGCTGTCCAGACCCCTCCCCCCCAAAGGTACATTTAGGGCCTCAACTAAATGTACATACCAAATTTCAATTTCCTACTTCAATTTAGTTGGGAAGATAGGGGAGGAACAGCCCTTCTCCAAGGTCAAATAGAAGGAAAACCCCCATATCTCCCCTTCTAATTAACTTGGGAGGTTAATTTTTGGATATGTTGTACAACTTTTGATTCTTTATCATTTCGCTTAAAAAGGGGCAATTTTTGTGTATTCGGACCTTCAGCACTCCATCCCTCAAAATGGGGCAAAACTGAATTTTGACCCAGGGTCATCTCTACTCATATATATCTAATCAGCCACCAAACTGAGCCGATTGACCGAATTGGAGCGATTTTGGTCAGTTTTGAGCGCAATAAATGATTTTTAATATTCGGGAATGGAAAATGTTTGCATAAAAATAAATATCTGACATGGCCAAAAATTGTCTTAATGGTCTGCTAAGATCACATAACGGAATTTGTTGGTATTTAGCAGCCCCTCTCTAAAATTTGGGCGTAACTGAATTCTGACCCAAGGTCATCCCCGCTCAGAAATACCAAATCCGCTGTCAATTTAATCTTATTGTCCAAATTTGACAGATTCTGGTCGGTATGGAGTCGAGTAAATAATTATTTTAAAAAAAAAATCAAAAAATTAAATGGGATAAATATTTGACATGATGACAAATTGTATCAATGGTCTTCTAGGACTTCAAAACAAATCTCATTAAGATACCCTTACCTCCATCTGGCTCTTAAATCGATAGGTCATAAAAAATCAGACTATAAATGAGCGACTTTTGAAAACGTTTTCCCTCCCTCCCATCAAATTATAGCTTTAAAATGACGTTGTGAGATTTTAACCTGATTTTCTATGTCATATTGTCAATGAAAACAAGGGCTTAAGGAGGTGGGATATTTACAAAATCCGTTTTGGAATTCTTAAAGACCGTTACGACCATTTTTAGTCATGTTAGATATTTATTTTTATTTATTGTGATTTTTTTATTTTTCCTCCCGAAACTGAAAATATCGCTCGCTCTACTCGATATTGACCAAAACCGATCAAATTTGGGGAATAGGCTTCGTTAGGCGGGCCATTTGATATTCTAGAGTGGAAATAATCTCGAGTCAAAATTCACTCGTGCTTAAGTTTGAGAGAGGGGGTGCGGGGGGACTAAAATTGAAAAAATTGTTCTTTTTTGAGTCAATCGAGATACAATTCAAAGTTATATAACATATCCAAAAATCAGCCTTCCAAGGAGAGATATAAGGGATTTTCCCTTTTTTTATCTTAAAAAAGGGCTGTTCCTAGCATAACTCTCCTCCAAATTGAGCAAAGAAGTTGAACTTTAAACTGTACATTTAGTAGGAGACCAAGATGTGCCTTTTTGGTATCTCGATTTCTCAGCTTCATTGCATCCCCTCAACAGCCCCAAAAATTTAGTTTTTTTATCGATTTTTCTAATTTATGGAGTATATTCCTCGCATATCCTACTACTGCAATTGGACTAGGATGTTGAAATTTCATATGTGGATTCAAAGTGGGTCGTAGATGTGCCTGTCGGTGGTGTCGACTTTTTAGCCCATTTAAACTACGCGAGGCCCACCATGGATTAATGTTTTTCAATAGATCGCTATAATATTTCACGAAAGTCAGGATAAAGAAGCATCGAAAAGCGGGGCTTTTTTGATTTTTTTTTTTTTTTTGAAATTTGGCTATGTGAAATGACTTATTTAATATGATAAAATTGTAACCAATGCACATTTTTTGCAAGAAAAAAATCTGAATTTCGAAGACTCCCTGGGATGGATAGCTATCTAATTTCAACATAATAAAAGAATCGCAAAGATCAAAATTTACCTTGGAGGCTGGTAAAAAAAAAGGCAAACGTATATGTAAACCATCGTGTACAAGTTGCCTTTTACTGCTCACCTATTTAATTTGCCTTCTCTCCGTTCTTGTGTTGGTTTTGTAAAGCGGTAGAAAACAAAATATATGACGACATTATATACGCGGTTTAGGTGTTGTCAAATATTACGCATTGGAAAGAGTTCGAGGAGAAGCGGAAAAAAAAGAGCAAGTAAAGTTACGTGTTTTGGGAAATAGGCTATGAAGTAGGCTACCCTCTGTGCATACGTACGTAGTGTTGTATCTGTATACACACGTAGGACGTACACGTTTACCAATGTGTATGGTAATATGAAAACAAACACATATATAGCGACGCGAGAAGAACGCGACAAATTAATTAAAAAGCATACGAGAGACAGATATAGGTATAGTAAATTGAAGGGGAGTGAAAAAGGCTTCTTGAAAAACACCACGTTAAGCGCTATACGAGTACAGCGTGCCATGGCAATTGGAAAACGTACCGTGTTAGTCGACGTAGTAGACGACACGATAGAGAGTGAAAAAACGGAAACACAACGAAGAGACGATGCGGCAGGGCATTCAGCGATGCTGCAGAAAGAGCTGAAGCGAGGAGACAGAGAAAACCCCGGCGTTGAAGAAGAAAAAAAAAAAAAAAAAAAAAAAAGAAAAGGGAAAAGTAGAGAGAATCGCGTGTTACGGACCTTTTATCGTGAACAACGAAATTTTGGCCCGAAAAACGAACCGTGCTGTAGAACGAGAAACGCAACATGCTATATACTTATACGAAGAGCAACAAGTATTATAACAACAATCTTTCGAACGCCAACGCCTTTTTAAATGGGATCAACGATGGTGGTGTCTTTTCTTTCTCGCTCGCGTACGCGCTCCCCAGCTTTTTCAGGCCACGTTACACGGTAATCTGCTAATCTTTGCAAAAGGTGGAAACACGTTGGGCGGGACGGGGAGGCGCGGCGTAATGCGACGAAATTACGATATTTTTAATGCCCTCCTCGGATTGCGCTTAACGGATCATTCGCCGCCTATGTTAGGCCTGGTTTCTACTGGTTTCGGTATTGATGTGTTTCACGTTCACGTCGTTTAATAAACGCAGCTTGTAGTTCGCTTTGAAAATTTGCTTACTTCATTTCGCGTTTAACAGAAGCGTGTATTTTATTTGACTATTTGCGAAAATTGTAGGAACTGTAGGGGATATTAATTTTTGAATTTTAAAAAAGCATCGAGAAGTAACTGGGCAATGCTCTGGTTAAGGTACGTTTTGTATCCTTGAAATTGATGATTTGCCGACGTATTCGTTAGTTGGTCCATTCTCCATTTTACACTGCTTTGTACGCGGAGATGAGTCAAAATTTTATGGGAGCTCAAGTCCACTTTCTTTGCTGAAAATTTACTGTATCCATCCTTGAAATACGAACAGATTGAGTATTCAAAGGTAACACACGTAACAATTTTTAGTCATTCGAGTTATCACATTGAATTCGCTTGAAAGTATTTGAAAAAGGACCTGGCTCAACATTTGGAGAGCATGTGTCCTCATGGACCACTATCTGCACCTGCGTACTACTTTAATGTATCAGACAGTAGTAAAAATTAGAAAGGTCTGATCCGCCAGACACAAATCTCTATTACGTAATCCTTTGGGAGATTGCTTCGAAATACGGTTTACTTTGCTGGCAGAATAATTTTCTAACATTTTTCAAACCCGCAATTCCTTCAAATTTTGAAATAGGCAACATATTGGAAATTTTGTATGCCAAAGCATACACCACATACACTACTGAACAAAAAAAAATATAACAAAAACAAAAAAAAAAACGATTTTCGCGATGCTTATCGAGAAATTAAATTTTATCGTCGCGTCCCCGTCGTAGTCGTAGTGTCGGGTAAAGATTCGTTGAATATTTTATCGTTTTCACCGATGTGAATCGTCGTATCCGTGTTGTTAATAACGCGACGATACGACTAAACTGAAATGAAAATAAAAGTGGATAAAAAAATTGATACAAAATGAAAGCACGAACTTGCCTAAACTTTTAGGTCACGAAAATGAACGCCGATAATCGATAACGAGCGTTTTCACGTGGTCTCGTCCTTGGATGCGGCTGCGACCACCGCTACAGCGTCGAATTCAGGTACTTGGCGTTGTAGTACGTAGATAGTAGATACCTGGCTTGGTTGTTTGGTACGATAAATAACGGCACTTCTTCTCATGACCATTGCAAGTGTCAGATGATGAAAGTTAGACGAAAGTGTCTGCAAAGTTGGATGATTAATTGGTTTGGCACCGACTGCGGTAGTGTGGCTAATGTGGTGTGTGTGGGGAACAGACGAAATGCCGGTGATTTCAAATACCTCTGCGTGGGACTAGAGAGGTATGTAAGTGAGTATATATCGTCCCCGTTTCATTTTTAGACTTTTGTGAAAGAATTGACTGAAATTTTATTCATGTTTAACAGTCAATTAAACGACGTTATTGTGCGCTAATTTCGTAATTTTTATCGAAATTGTGCGAAATTTCTCTCCATTCTTATGGGTAAGTCTTGTGAAATGTTTTCTGGGCCTTGCAGGCAAATTTATCAGCTCAACATACGCATCTGTAGTCCGTGTATAGACTTTAAACTGAACAACATTTTTAAGGCAGGGTATTACGTCTAAGAAGTTGCGTTATGAACTTTGCAGGCAGAGATTTTCATTTGCGTTTATTTTGAAGTTTTTGAGTACATTTTGTAAAGTTCAAAGGTTTCAATATGTGCGTTATGAGTTGAAATTGGTATTATTACTTGAAGGTGTGAAAACCATTCCTGCGACCAATTGAGATAAGTGTGGGGGTAGATTGGAAGCGACATATTTCAATCGCTTATGTCGTCCTAAATAACGAATTATTAGTACCTTTTTTTTGTATGCTTTTGAACTTCACACGCAGGGTATTTTGGAATTTTTTTTCTATAATTGTAAGTATGTGAAAATAGCATGTATCGTATCAGAATTTTACAATGCTCTTCGTTGCAGAATGAGAATACTTAGTCATACGTAGAAGTTTAAAATAAATTTATTATGAAGTTTTCAGTGAAATGTATTTTTGCATCATTTGTAATGTTCTTTTTTTTTTTTTTTTCATGTTTCAGGTAAGTTTACGAAAATATCCTGTCGCGAAAAATTCTGGTGAAGGATGAAAAAGAGAGAATTACAAATAGTAAGCTGAACAAAAAAATTAATTTTCAATTTAAATCTTGTGCTTGAAATTTTAAAGAAAAATAATACGATCTGGAATCCAGATTGTGGAAAATTTAGTGCGAATATATCCCTAAATAATCGGTCACAATCGGGGAGATTCACATTTGCAAAACGAAGAGGGTACTGCAGGTGTATAATTCTATACTTTCAGGCCATCGAGGCAAAGTTAGATTTATATCAACTACTCTATCTGTGCCATTGCGTGATATGATTCTTATCTATTGGAAAAAATTTTATGATACCAGTTCATTGGGAACATTTTACTGTGATTTTATGATTCGCATTAAATCTATTTGTTTTTTATCAGATTCAATGTTGTTCTGAAAATAATATTGCTCTTCTTGTATATAAAGCATCATCAAAATAAACCGAAAAAAAAAAAAACAAAACTTTGATTTGTTATACTTACCACATAATTCACGGTAAAAACAGTAATTTACAGTAAAACGTTAAATTTCCGGGGTAAGTTACCGGCAATTACTCAGTAATTTACCAGTAATTACTTGGTGATTTACCGATAATTACTTGGTGATTTACCAGTAATTAGTTGAGAATTCTTCTGTAATTCCCTTGTAATTTACAGGTAATTACCTGCCAACTTACCAGAAATCTTTTGATAATTTACCGGTATTAACTTGGTAATTTATTTGAGATAATTTCATAATTCATCTATAATTACTTGGTAACTTACCTGTAATTACTCGGTAACTTACCTGTAATTACTTGGTAACTTACCTGTGATTACTTGATAACTTACCTGTAATTTCTCGGTAGCTTACCCATGATTACTTGATTATTCATTTGGAATTACCTGATAACTTACTTGTAATTACTTGGTAATTTACCTGTAACCTCTTGGTGATTTGCCTGTAATTACTTAGTAACTTATCAGTAGTTACAATTTATCTGTAATTACTGGGTAATTTGTCAGTAATTTCCTGATAAGTCACTGCTAATTGCTTTTTAATGATTATGCAGCTAAATATTTTATTGCACAGACATAGTCTAGATAATTTATTAAGTAGCATGCGATATGCGATTATGCTTGTTGGTTGATGGCTCAGAGATCCGACAAAGAGTTTTTTTCAAGTTGAAAGTAATCTTGCGCGAAATTCTCTTAGTTTGTAATTTTTTTCTCCAAAAATCTCTACAAAATGTAAAAATCCATTGAAGAAACCTCAAAGTTTTTCAGGTATATCAAAATACACAACAGATCTATAGATCTGGAAAGCTTAAAGGATTTGCTCTTTGTCTGTACAATGAGTTGGGATTCCATTGCCACTTTGAGTGGAGAAAAGTTTGTTCTTGAAATATATGAAGAATTTTTCTCAAGCTTGAAAAGCAATTTTTGCACCCTCGAAGGTGATATTTTTGGTAGAAGGGACGGTAAAAGCAATTGAAATCACTTTTTTTCATAATAACTTATATTTTTCCAATAGATATAGGTAAAGTAAAAAGTTATTAATTGTTGAGTGATCATTCGCGATTTCAATATTCATTTCATTGAAGTGTTTTGTTTTTCGCTTCTTGTGCTCGTGCAATGTTGATTGATAACAGTAGATCAACGATCGACAATCAACGTGAAAACATTTCAAATTCAAGAATCTGCATTTAGGCAAAGATATCATTAATAATGTATCCATAATTTACGCCATTTTTCAATGGTAAACCAAATGAAATCTTCAACGACCTGTTTCTGCTCTCTTTTATCCCATGTTTGAGAGGAGAAAAAAAAAATCATCCACGCATATAAATCGTACGACTTATGTTCAATCAAACCGATCTCTTTTCTTCTGTCTCTCTTTTCTCGTCGTATGGATTTTAAACGCTTCATTTCCATCTTGCAACAATGTATCTGCCTACGTGTACGTCTGCGTAAAATCTAAAGTGAAAACTACCTAGCGCGAAAATTGTCTACGAGATAGCGTAATAAATAATTTGAAAAATCGTATCTTTGGAAGAAGAAAAAAAAAAAAAAAAAAAAAAAAAAAACGTGTTTTGTGTAGACTGTGTAGATGGATACTTAGATATATTACAAATTCTATGGTCCGTGTCCTGCTGTATAGGTATAGGTAGTACACATTGGTACTTCTACCATCTCAATACCTAGATACAATAATATAGCCACGTAAGTCGATTAATTAGATCGCCGCAGCATCCAACTGCATTACAAATTGGCGCAATATCTCGATTTCTTCTCTCGAACGCGTAAAATTAAACGTTTAAATTAGGCAAAAAGTAATTTCCTTTTGTTTTTTTGTGCCACGTTGGTTATCTCGCTGTGTTGTACGCAATCATGCTAGTACGCGTTTGATGAAAAGCGTCTTGCAGTGCGAGAAACCGACGAGCAACGAACGACTGGGAAATCGAAGAAGAGAAAAAAAACACCACAGAAGTAAAGTGAAAAAAGAAAATGAATGAATGAGAGAAAAAAAACGGTCCTCGTGGAAGAATAAATTATCATCGAATTAGTTACACGATACAGAAGATATCGAACTAAAAGTTTCATTATTTTAGTACGCTACGTTCAGATTGTTGTTTTGTTTCGTCTTCTTTCCGGCACAACGTACTTGGAGGATGTGCTTGTTGGCTTCGACTTTGGATACCTACATCGCTGGTCGACAACAACTATAACCGAAGACAAAACGTCTTCGGTTTTCCTCTGCACCGATACCGTATACTTAGATTCGAGTAGCCATACCAACCTACTATGGTGGTACATGTTGCTATCTGTTGAGGATTTTTTTTTCCGCCACGTCCGTCTTATTTCATTGTCGTGTAATTTTTACTTTTATATGGTAAACGTTGGCGTATTCGAATTGCTTTTAACTCGGAAGCGAGCGTGTCTTATTCTGTTTTTTATTTTTTTGTTTCTCTCAGCGTCTTCGCTGGCTCGTTGTTTCTCTATCTTTGGCAGATTTACTTTTTAGAGTGTCTCTCGTCTATGTAGTGTGAACGTTTACCGCCAACCACGAGAGGCTGTGTAGGTACAGTGGAGGTGAGCTGAAGTGGAATGAGTGAACGAGGTAAATGATTTGAAAAATTATCCACCTTTGTGTAACGCGACGACGTTCGCTTTTTGGTCGACGAGCCGCAATTTCACGCGTTATTGGTGAAAAATCGACGTCTTGACAAGTATAGCCGAATAAATACGATTTTTTTTTTTGTTCGCCCCGAATGAGGTATTTCAAAAGACCAACCAGGTTAACGGATCAGCTATACTTACTTTAGTTTGTCGTATTTAATCGTAATTACATATTTCCTATTTCATCGGATCTGAATAAATACTTCCTGAAAAAATAATCTAACGATGGGATGATTGTTGGATGGAATGGTACAGTGCGCAAATCATAACGCCAGATCTATCGATCTTATATACTTTACTCCAATTTCCGTATAATTTGCCTGCTGCCTCTCGTGGTACCATTTCAATCATCAATTTATAAAACTCATCGTCGAATAGGTTATAAGTAGAATGAGGTAAAAAACAAATCCCAAATTATTTTCAACTCGAAGACGAAACGGAAAGAAGAAGGAAAAAAACCAGAACCGATGTCACGGCACCGCAGTTCCGGTGACATACGGAGAAGTCTTCGTGTCATTGTTCGTTGTTCGATTCTGTTTGTGAGTTTGTTGGCTTACGCGAACAGCGTTTCCATCGCCGCCGAGAAGCTAATTAAAGAATTATTATTATTACGGAAGAACGGCGAAAAAAAAAAAAAAAAGGAAAAAACTGGTTTCGGTTTTAGTCTCGCATTTGATTGTGCTCGATGTATTTTTCACCTTTTTCGCTTTAATTTTGGAAAAGAAAAAATAAAGAAAGAAAACAGAACAGGAAACGTGGCACATTTGTCTACCTTGTGCTGCGCACGTATTTTGGTCTCTTTTGTGCTGCAAAAGTGATACGTACCAAGGCACCATTGTCGTGCTGTTTGCGAAGAGGAAAATCTTTTTTATTTGTATGGCTCGGAAAATTATATCTACTCGTACCTACGCAAGTACTCGGTATAAAAATAGGCGTAGTTTTTTCAGTCCGGTGTTAATTTTACTCACTTACCGCAAAATATATACCTACTCGTACCACATTACTAAAGCGACGATATGTGAAGAAGACCGAAGACCGGTGAACGAGTAGAAGGGAAGTACGACGATTTATGCACAGGTCGATGAACATCATTTTACGTTAGCGTGGCACATCGCCATATCAGCGTGGCAGTTACTCAGCTGTTACTTGTTGCCATTTTTCTCGTTTTTTCGCTAAATAATTATTTTAAATGTTACCCGATCTCTGCGCTCGCTGTGTCGAAGCCGAAATTCTAAATTATGTGCGTAGCAATAAGTCGAGCAGATTTCTTTTGTGTATTATGAACGATTTCCGGTTATCATTTGTTTCGTTGTAGTACTTCATTTCTAGAATAAGAAAATGTCTGTTTTGTAGAGGGAAGCCTTTTTTTTTTTTTTTCTTCAAGTGAAACGATCAATTCACATATCTGCTTGATGTTGTATTACAAATTCGTATATTTACGACGATTCAAATGCTCGTTGATAAGTTGAAAACTATTTACTTAATGAACATTACGAGTTAATTAATTTGTTACAGTCGAGTATTGAGGTTTTCTATCTCTTTAATTATAAGTTTCTAGGTATTTGCCTTTGCCAAACAATGGAGAGCAGTGAAGATGTAAAAATGAAAATATTGGTTGATGAAACTAGAGCTTAGAAAATTCGAACATAGTTTTGTACACTTGAAAAATGGTGATAAAAGGAGGATACTTTTTTTCTAAGTTTTGTTCGTTAGAAAATGTTAATCCTATATCTGAAGATCATTCGAGTTGAATTAAGGTGCTGATGATCTGGTACGTGTCGTAGATGTGTGTTGACTTTTTTTTTTTTTTTTTTTTTTTTTTCCAAAGAATGGTTGACGGAATTGACAGCTATTTTTTCAGTCATTCGTTCGTGAATTGTTTGATAACGAACGATCGAGTTTTCTGAGCAATTTATTATTCTTTAAATGATTGAATCGTTCAAGTTCCATGCTACTGTTGTTTGCAAATGATTTAATTTTACTTACTTCAATTGACAGTGGTTCAGTCATACTTTGAGGGGGCGGGGATGCAAAGGGCAAAACCTACAAAAATCACGTTTCAACACTACAATAAAATCTATCTACCAAAATATCAACTTCCTAGCTTAAATCGAAGAGGAGATGAAATATACGAACGTAACGTTACCGAAAGTCGAGCTTTTTTCGGGCTTGTTAACGGGTGTCAAGTGGTATACATAAAATTGCTGAGGTGGTTAAAAAATTATGATAAATTTCAGTAAATGAAAAATCTCCATATTATAAATGAAAAACTTCCATATTTTCCCTCACAATTGATGTAGGATGTTAATTTTTGTACATGTTATACAACTGTTGATTCAATTTTGATTGGATGCCTGCAGACGAACGATTGTTGTCCATTGGTGTGCTCTCCTGCCAATTTAGACGTGACCGAATTTTTAACCCGAGGTCATTCCAACTTATATATATATATGTTACTGGTCAAACCCGAATTCCGGATAAATGCGAATTTCCTAGACCAAACTAGACCATCCTTAGGGCCTTAGCGTGTTCTGATTCGTCTTAGGATAAACTAGTCTGTCCTGGGACAAATCAATTTCACCTAGGTCAAATTAGAACATCTCTCAAGAGCCGTAGAATGTTCTAGTTCGCCGTAGGATAAACCAGTTTCACTCGAGCCAAACTAGAACATTCAAAGGATCGTAAGATATTATAGTTTTACGGAAAAATATTTTAGGAATGGAGTTTATCCTAACAAGATTTGTCCAAACTGATTTGGCTTCCGGGTAAGGAAAAATTGGTACATTCGATGGAGAATGGGATCAACTAATTTAACCGTATTGAGGATATTGCAGCATAAACTGAGTTTTCTTACAATGCCTTTACTATATGAAACCAGTTTGTTCCATTTCCCATCGAATATACTAGTTTTTCCTGAAATATTTCCAGGCCAAAGCAAACTGTACAAATTTTGTTCGGATAAATTAGTCATTTCTATAATATTCAAAGACAAAACTATTATCTCTCAAGGCCTTTAGGATTTTCTGGTTTGTCCCAGGACGAATTAGAACATACAAAGGCCCTTAAGATATTCTAGGAGCCTAGTAATCATTTCATGCTTGTCAGGTGGGGTAGGAGGAGGGGGGAGGAGAATGGAATGAAAAGAATAAGTATTTGGCATATCCAACCAGAACCAGGGAACAGATTTTGTTGATACCTGCCTGCCTCCTCCTCCTGGCATGAAAAAATAAAATCGAATATCCGACTTGTTCAAAAATGTTCTTATGGTTGTCTAGAACCATAAAACAAATTTTTTTGGTACTCACTTCCTCATTGGCATAAATCTTGAATCAATAGTACGTAATATGGTTGTTAGCTTTTACAATTCTGACGTAGAAAGTCAGGTTGATGACTACAGTATATGACCTTTTGATTACAAAAAAAAATAGGTTAAAAATCGATTCGTTATTTTCTAAATTATTCAACTAGCCATAAGGTTTTAGGGATACGATCAGTTTTCAAAATAAAATAAATTTTTCGAAAGTATGAATTCTGAGCTTAACAAAAGTATACAGGGTGTTTAGACTCGATAGTACCATCTTCATACCTCGAGTACTGCAACTCAAGTCAGGTCCATGTAGAATGATTTGCATATCCCAATTGTTGCAGGAGCTGAGATATACAATTCTGAAACTTTGTTTTTTGAAAAATTAATGGGTCATTTAAAAAAATTTCTAGATGTAATTCTATAAATAATAGAGATGTCTGGTTTTCAGCAAAATGTTACATATACGATGAAGTATTGCTGATGAAAAAATTAGGTTCGTAGGGGAAGTGGTTTATAAAATATGGCGTAATAAATGCTAAAAAAGTTTTTAAAATTCAACATTTTTTCGAATTTTTGAAAAAAACCTATCTTACCCTGCTAGAATATTCCTGTATACTTCATGGTACTTCAAACTTATGCTTTTCAATTTATTTGATATTTTTTTAACACAATTTGTATCTGAAATTACTTAGGTAATTGTAAAATTATAACTTCGTCGATATTTACTCCTACATTCCCATTGTAGTCGTATCCTACCACTAGCTCGTATAGGCTACCTTTAATGCATCATCGCAACTTATACACGAGAGTATCAGGATACGGCACGTGTCGGTAATTACTTCAACGGTCCATGAACAGCATCTAATGAGCAATTACAGAAGATGGAGGGTGGGTCGGCCACGTTACCTCTTCGTATGGATAGGATACTCGTATATACCTTACATGTAGCGAACGAAGGTAATCACGATACACATTTTCAACTGTTTGCGTTATCATATCTCATAGCTATGTCTAATACACATACATTTATTGTATGTATGTGTAGTTTATTTGACGGCGCGGCGCGGATAATGCTACCTTTCCTATATATCATATTTCACATCGAAATACTGTAATATAGATTTCACTATTATACGTCTCGTCTAAAATACCTACAACGTGTTTTACTCGCGTTCTGCGCCTTTTTCAAATAATCAATTATTACTTTTACACGATAGCTCATAATTTTTTCAACGCCACTCCTTCACCGCTTTACCAACCAGCTTCATTCATTTTGTGTACCTTTACTTCGCGCTTCGCATTCACACACGTAGGTACCTACGATGAGCTTGTCCGCCAATGCTCTCGTATCTTGCGTATTTCTGTGCCAACCATCGGTATCGTATCGTATCGCGTCTGAAACAGACAGGCCAATTCTTCAGATGTACTTACTTTCACGTGTTAAAAATTTATCGCACGACGATGCGATGCTGATGTGGCGCTGAGGTGGTGTGCTGCATTTAAATCTATTTCATACCATAGAATAGACTGTTTCGTTCCGAACAGAACGAAATGATCGGCTATTCGAGGCAATTGTCGTTTGAGAATTATTTGGTAAAGATATTGACGTACCCGATGGATTGGATAAATTTGGACTTGGAATGTTTCTTTGGTTGCCAAACGAATCGTTTGTGTGTATCGGGTGTTTCGAATCGACTGCCCTTCCCTTATACCATTGATAGGTCAACTCATGAGACTTATATGTATAATGGTTAGGAGGGAGACGGAGGTTGAATGGGACTAAAAAGTCGCAACCCTCGAAAGACATATGTAAGACCCCTACTGAATCCATATGCCAAATTTCAACCTCCTCGTAGAATTAGGAGGTGAGTTTTACGTGCCACAAACTTGAAAAAATTAAAAAAAACTGACCAAAGAACTACATTTTTGGAGTTGAGAGAATACTAAAAAGTTGGCATTCCAAAAGATACCCCTAGGACCTTACTAAATGTAACATGTGTTCCGCATTAACCTCGTCATCCTTATATCAGTGATAAGGTCAACTCATGTGACTTGCATGTACAATGGTTAGCAATCAAAAATATTGAAGGGATAGAGATATGCTATATTCAAAATTTCATTTTCTTTCAAACTCGCTGCATATTTTTTTTTTTTTTTTTTGATCACCCTTGAAAACAGTAGCACTTCTAAAAAGTTCAATATAACAGTCTTGATGGAAAATTAAAGCATTCATGTTCGACTCGAGTCTTCTGAGAAAATATGTAGGAATTTGCAAATCCGCACTACAAGTGAATAGATTTTAATTTTATGATTCTTTAGTTTTTTGGAAGCATACTGTTGTGGTCTGTACAACGGTACTTCATTGAACGATGATTTGCCAAAGCCGAATTGGAAGACATTTATCCTTTCTCATACAGTGTATTATTAATGTAACGGTAAGAGGGTAGGGGTGGAGTTCTGCTCTTTTCTCGACTGAATATTTACTATTTCATACCTTTGCATCCGTTTACCTATTCAGCAACCTGAGCTTTTTGCAACTTTATAAATCCAAATCGCTAGCAATAATATTTTAATAATTCACATCGGTATACTGGTTCAATTCGAGGGTACTTAATCTTTGTAAGTACTAAAAAACTGACGATTTGATGCTGCTCGCCTTTCATCTTTCTCTCGTTTTCATTATCTACGTACACGGATTTTAGTGAGTACCTTGGTATACTTAAAGCTTTAAAGCTAAAGCATCGAAGCTCAACACATTTTCTGGTGATTAACGCGTGTACTATTGGCACAATTTATTTAATACTCGTACAAGTAATGGAAAAAGATGAGATGAAAAGCCACGTCGCATCGCCGCACATTTCGGTGATAAAATCGTTGTAATTTTTAACGCTTTTTATACTCAGTGTATACAATAAGATTTAAAATCCAACCAGTAAATATACAGGGTATTTCGTCTCAATAGTACATTCTTCATACCACAAGTAGAGCAACACAAGTTGGACTCATGAAGCATGGGTTGCCTGTCCAAAACATTGCAGGGGCTGTGCTACAGGCATTTAAATTTTTTATTTTCAAAAAAAATTTAGAGCAATTTAAAAAAAAATCCTATTTAAGAACTAGAAATGGTAGAAATGTACAGTTTACGCCAAAATGGGACAAATACAATGTGGTATTTCTGATAAAAAATTACAGGCATAGATGGTATGGTTCGTAAAATATGGCGGATTTAACGTAAAAAAATCATTGAAAAATTTGAAAATTTTCAAAATTTTTGTTTATAACTTTTTAAAAAGCTGTTTTAAGTACCCAATTAAAAATTTTTTCTTGAAGTAACAAGATACCCTCCAACACTTGGCGTCATTAAATTTTTCCCAACTTGTTTAGGTATGCTGGAAAAAAATTGTCTCGTTAAAATTTTTTCCCTTTTTTCAAACCAAAAATTTTGCTGAAAAATAAATTTCGTTGCTCGATTTTGATATTTTTTCTCTAAATCAATTGCATATTTCAATAATAAGAGTTTTTTGTTGAAATTTTCATTTCCATGGAAGATTTTTTTAGAAAAATGGGAAAAAATTGTAACAAAACAATTTTTTCCAACATATCTAAACAAGTTGGGGAAAATTTAATTATGCCAAGTGATGGAGGGTACTTTATTGCTTCGAGAATTGGGTACTTAAAAGAGCTTTTTGAAAAGTTATAAACAAAAGTTGTGAAAATTTTCAAATTTTTCAATCATCTTTTCACATTAAATTCGTCATATTTCACGAACTATACAATCTATGACTCTTAATTTTTTTACCAGAAATACTACATTGTATTTGTGACATTTTGGCATAAACTGGACATTTCTACCATTTTTAGTTCTTATAGTGAATTTTTTTAAAAATTGCTCTAAATTTTTTAAAAATTAAAAATTGAAATGCCTGTAGCATAGTCCCTGCAATGTTTTGGATAGGCAATCCATGTTACATGAATGCACCTTGTGTTGCTCTACGTGTGGTATGAAGGGAGTAGTATCGAGACAAAACACCCTGTATGAATGCAGGATTTAATCTAGCGTGGTTACGGCTGCTTTTCGCACATACTTTTTTTGACTTTTGTTAAAAAAAAAAGAAAAGAAAAGAAAAGTGAAACGAAAAAAAAAACACGAAAAAGATGAAGATAAACTATGTATGTATAGAGAGAGAAAATAAATGTAAAAGAAGGAATAATATACGACAGTACAAGGTATCGATCGTAAACGCCAATCTCTTTGGCGCTCTTTACAATAATGATATCGTTTTAACGATATTTGTCAAACTTGCCCGAAAGATGGAAGGGTGCACGCCGCGCGGCCTTTGACAGTAATTTCCCATCATTTGCGTAGCGGCTTTCCAATTGTGCTGTGCTGTTCTGTGTGTCTCCTTGTGCATCGTAGTCGCTGCCGTTGAACGCGTCCGCCCATCTACTAAATTACATTTCATTGTAATGCTTTTAAAGTAATTTGATCCTTAAAGCTGCTTCTCGCGGCCGCGTTACGTTTGAATATCGCGGCAGCCGGCACGTCACCTCACGCTAACACTTTTCTCAACCTTTCCTTCCGCGCCCAGGTTAGTCGATGCTTCGCCCACTATACCTACATATACCATTACATCGCGTAGCATCGTATCGCCGCGTCCTCTGTGAAAACATTTTTATTATGTTATTGCTTTTGACGCGAACTGCAATACGCCCCCGCCCCTCCAATATATATCGGTTTAAGTGTGTTGAAATTTTTTCCTACATGGATCCGATACGGAAAACTGAATGGGGCGGTAGGGTGTTGTGTTGGGTGTAGATGCATGCTTTTGTACTTACTTTAACGACGTTGTTCAATATTGGATCGAAATTAAATTTATTTATTGTTCTGTTCAATTTTTCATTCATATACATAGAAGTACGAAATGGATGTATTACGTACCTTGTAAAACTTTTGCTATACCTATAGCCTCGAGCATGTGCTCATTTTAAACAAACAGATACACTTACAATTTTAATTGAAATAATGTAAGTTACATCGCTTATTTTTGTATTTTTTGTTACAAAAAATGACAATGGGTGAGGGGTAATCGACGAAATCCGTTTCAGGGTCTTAGAAGAAGACCATTGAGACCATTTTTGCCCAACTCAGATGTTATTGCGTTTATTTTTAAACAGATTTTTCATGTCATATTGTCAGTCAAAACCACGCTATTACGGTCTATTGACCTATGGGAGGAAGAGGGGGGGGGGGCACAATTGTGAAACCAAAAGAATTATAGCTCTGATTCCGGTTCCGGTTTTTATCACTTGGTTTCAGTTCCCATTCCGGTAGTGTGCCCAATTGAGGACACTTTCTGCAAAATTGAAAGTACTCTAGTTTTAAATTTTAATTTGAATGGTTTTTATGAAAAGAAGAATTACATAGAAATATTTTTAATATTTGGTCAAATTCTACGTACTTTCATGTCTCTCTATGGACGGGGTTGCGGAACCAATACAATTTTGGTTCCGGTTCCACTTTCAGTCTGTTGGTTCCGTTTCCAATTCCACCACTCTTAGTCTTTTGATTCCATTTCCGGTTCGGTTCCTGTTTCACTTTTTTTGGTTCTGGTTCTGGTTCCTATTTTGAACCGGTTCCTAGCGGTTTCCGGTTCCAGTTCCAGTTCCCGGCGGGGGGGGGGGTGTCAAGAAAATTAGGTTTGAGGTCCTAGAAGAATACTGTGACCATTTTTTGCCATGACAGATATTTAATATTTTTTCCCCTCCGAAATTGAAATATTATTTGTCAAGATCGATACTGACCAAAATCGAAGAAATTTATAAAATTGGTTTCGATTAGCGTACCATTCGATATTTTGGAGTAGGGATGACGTTAGGTCAAAATTAAGTTGTACCCAAATTTGGGAGAGGAGATGCTGAGAGGCTGAAAAGGCAAAAATTGTTCCTTTGTAAGCCAATCGATGGAAAATTCAAAGTTGCATAAGATGTTTAAAAATCAGCCTCCTAGATCAGTTAAGAGGGGAGATATAAGGTTTTCACTCCTTTTTGACCTTGTAAAAAAGCTGCTTCTCCAATATCTCCCCTCCAAATGAGCTAGAAAGTTGAAATTTGGTATATAGACTTAGGATGGGCAGTAAATGTGCTTCTTGGGGATTTCGACTTTTCAACAGAATTGCATCTCTTCACCTAAAAATGTAGTTTTTTGGTTGATTTTTTTGTTTTTTTGAGTTTGTTCCCCGTATAACTCCCCTTCAAATTGAGCTATCAAATTGAAATTCGATACGTAGATTTAGTTTTGGGGGTTTCGACATTTCAACCTCATTATACCCGCTTACAGCTTTAAAAAGGTGGTTTTTTGGCCAGTTCTTCTTATTTTGAGCAGCTCCAACGAAACGAGATTGCGAGCTCTGTGGTTTATTTCTCGCATATGAATCTGAAATGTAGATTTATCGGGCTTCTAAATATGACCTTTGATGGTCTGAATTATGCGCTTTAAAATCACTCTACACCTTGACCTCTAATTAGGAAAAAGTATCGCGAATCTCAATTCACATAATTCTAATATGTATTTCACAAAAATCAGGCTTTTCTTTTTGCTGAAACTAAAAATCATTTACTCAGCTCGATACCGACCAAAATCGATAAAATTTGGTCAACAGGCTTAGATCGGTAGCGGGTTTGATATTTTTGAGTGGGGGATGTCCTTGGGTCAAAATTCAGTTATCCTCAAATTCAGGGGAGGGGGTGCAGAAAAGCTAAAATGAAAAAAAAATTGTTCTTTTTTTAATTAATCGATGGAGAATCAGGAGTTGTATAACGTATTGAAAAACCAGCACCCTAGGTCAACTAAGAGGGGAGATATAAGGGTAAGGTTTTTCCGCCCAATTTTCCCTCCAAATTAAGTTAAAGATTTGAAATTTGATATGTATATTTAGTGGATTCCCTGGATAAGTCTTTCGGGGTTTTAACTTTTTAGCCCTATCGCACCCCCCTTCCAGCCCTGAAAACATACCAAGTTTGTGGCTCGCATAACTCTCCTTCAAATTGTGCTGAGTTAAAATTGGTTGTGTGCCTATGGTGGGTTGCGACTTTTTGGCCTCATTGCGAATCCCCTTTCTTTTTCTCCCCAGTTTCAAAGATGTATTTTTTTGGTCAAGCTTTTATATTTTTCCAGTTTGTGGCACACATAACTCCCCTTAAAATCCAACTAGCGAGTTGAAATTTGGTATACAGAAATAGTGGGGGTTTTAGATGTGTCTTTTGGGAGTTTCAACTCGTCAGTCTGGTTGCATCTCCTCACAAACCCGAAAATGTAGTTCTTTGGTTATTTTTTCTTATTTTTCAATATTGTTTCATCATTTCCGATGCCAGACAAGAGATCTGTAATTTTAAGCCTTTTTAATAATGAATAAATGTTGTGTAAAAACTCTATACATACGATGACTTCGGCTCGTCTGAAAACCACGTCTTCGACATCGTCTTCCCCGAGGTCTTTAACCTTAATAAGTCGAAAAGTGGTAATTGAAACAAGTCTTCCGTAAGCGATGCTGCAATATAAATCGATGGCGCGACGTCGATCAACGAGACGGCGGCGGCGATACGTTCGTATGACGTCACACGTTGACAGGATCGATTATTATACATATACATATATGTATGTATGTAAGAAGAAGCCTCTTGTTCATTTGTCGAAATTGAATTATACGACTGGTCGACTGGCTGTCGTCGTTGTCAACGTAATATTATTATTTATCAGTGTGAATTGAGTATACACAAGTGGAAAATATACAGGTGGTTTCAACGTCAGGTGAATTAAGGTATTGAAGGAGAGAGAAAGAAGCAGAACGAGAGATTATGTAGTAGTTTTTGTTTTATGGATCCAATGTTTGTTCTTGGTATGCTTTCTGATTGTTGAAATTTGAAAGTTTTGTGTGCAGACCAACTACCAAAAAGTACTCTAGAAGTTGATTGTACTGTTTTTTCTGGCGGACAATAAAATTGCTCACCAAAATGTAAATAATAGTTTCGCATTTCCAAAAATAATGAAAAGAATATTTTTCACCCTGCACAGGGAGTGGAGAGAAGGTAAAAAGGGGTAATTTTTGATCTAAGCAGGCGACAAAAAATTTGACCAGGATTCGATGGGGTAGTGTCTCATGATGCTAAAAAATAATTTCTCTCCACTGAGCACCTGCACAATAGAAATTTAAGGCCCTCTAAATGCAATTTTTGGGCATTTTTGGGCGAATTTTTGTATTTTTATGGCTTCAGCTCCTCAAATATGATTGGAGGATATTTTGTATCGTCATATTTTGTTGCATCCAATCCTTATACATGCACGACCGCGAAGTTGATCGAGTTTCCCTGCACAATTCGTGGTAATAAAATTTTGAATCTGCGTAATTATTGGTATTACTCAAATTACAACTTTACGTTTTTCATTCCAAAGTTAGTCGTGCGACCTATTAAAATGGGTTAAAATTTCGCGCTGAATTCGACA
>FIZR01031930.1:0-17656 GCA_900060175.1 Ferrisia virgata | reverse complement strand
TTTAAAAAAAATTCAACAAATCTCCCCCCCCCCCCCCCAATTGAAGTCAACTGTAGTTACGCTACTGAAGAATACCATTAAAAATTCAGAACACTGCGTTTTTCTTTCTTCGATATTTTTTCATGGGTAATTTACCTGGCTCCCTCAGACACCTCTCGATAATCGATCTTCATAAACTTTTTCATTCAAGTTTCAAAGTTCATACAACTGATCTGAAGCTGATTTTATCACATATATTTCAGCAGGTGAAATTTTTCCATCTTATAGGATTATTATCGTTACTCTCATATCGAGGGAAAATATCGAATTTAAAAAAATAATACTTTAAACTTGATACTTACTGTGTCTGGATGTGTGCCAAATCTTTGATATAATTCTTCTACAGATATTTTATGATAATCGATATCTAATTCTTGCTTTAGATCATCTAAATTGTCAACTTTCTTTTGCTTCTTAGCGACAGCATTTTTCCGCCTCGACTGTAAATGAACGGGGGAAAAAAAATTTACATTAGGAAACAAATCGATGAAAATAATATAACGTACATACTCGAATAAAATGAACACGAGTTCACAAAATGGTTGGTATTTTTGGTAAACAAACACTCGACAAGATTCTCTGTCGAAATCAACATTACTTAGCTCGGCTACGAAGTGTATACGAGCTTTCGAATGCGAAAAATAAAACACGAAATATATATAAAAATAAACGCTGCCAAAACAAAATAATCGTACCTCGACGTATACAATCGTGGACAAGTCTCGACCAAAATTCTAAATATCGCGAATTATTCGATAAATTTACGAATGAAAAACAAAGCGAAAAAGATAGGAGATTATGAAAACCTTAAATTACGAAGAATAGTGTTGTTAATTTTGAAGACCGTCGTTATTACCTTTACTATAAAATGATGGAAATAAAATTCGAAAAATATAGTATAAATTCGTGCGTCTAAGAATACGTATACATAATGATGAAAAAAAAAATAATATTACAATAATAATAATAAATAATAAAAGGCATTAATTGTCGTAGAAGAAAAACACGACAAAACATATTTTTCTTTTCACCAACCAAATAGCCATCAACATTTACTCGAATTAAATAAATACCACGCGTCTGCCAAAAGTACAAAAACAAAAATTGTGTGTATTTTCGATAAAACTTGGTATATGTTTGGAAAATCTCACACCAGAAGACTCGCAGCTACGGGTATACCTTAATATTTCCAATTTCGCGGAGGGTTTATGAATAATAAATTTGACCCTGTTATTAAAAACGTAATACACACACACACACACAGACATACATATAAAATGGCAACGTTGTAATAAGTTGAAACAGCGCATTCTTAACTGTCTGCGAATAAAAGCGTACAAACGAAAACTATATATTTTTCTCTCTTCACACCGAGTACTATTACTATATCTCGTGTACTACACACGTAAGCTGCAACTTTATTGGCACTCATCTTCGGCTAATAACTCCCTTCGCTTCCTACATCGCCTAATTATGTACCCTTTAACGTGGTATTCGTTTTTCGGTACATCTTACGCACTGATTTTTCGCACACAATTTAACGCGCCAATATCAAAGTAATCTACCCATAGACCTACATATGCAGATGCACGAAATCGAATAGGTATAATATTATAGGCTCGCGATATAGAATAGGAAAAAAAAAATTAAAAAAATGACAACTCGTGAAATGAAAAGCTCTTCTACGCTCTTCAGAACAGATTTATCCGTATCGAAAAGAGCTTCTCTTTAAAGTAGGTCAATTCGAAGAAACTTGCAATTTTCTAAACCAATTCGCAATTATCTCGTGAATGGTCTAAATGTTCGTCTATACGTTTTAGCAAAAATTAATCATAACACCGTAAACGTTAAGTCAACAACTCTTTAATTGGATTTCTCCTCTAATTTTCAACCTAAAGATATTATAAAGGTACGTATCGATAATAAAAGAAGCCAATTTACCGATCAATTTTACGCTACGAAGCTACGAATTCGCTTCATATAAATTATTATATTTGCCGCGTGCTTCAAGATATACCCTTTTACTTCTATTGAAAATATCTCGACTGCTTTTGTTGGCTGGAAACTTTTTTCTATAAGGCTGCTGACGTTCTATTACAGTAATTCATCATGCGAGTCAGGGTCGTGTTTTTTTTTTTTTTTTTTTTTTTTTTCGAACTAAATCATGCGAGTCAGGGTCGTGTTTTTTTTTTTTTTTCTTTTTTTTTTCGAACTAAATAATTTCGAGAGAAGGCCTAGATAGTCAAAAACACTCTCAAAAGTGAGATGCTTCAAAAGTAACAACTTAACGAGAAATAATAAATAAATGTGATTTCTTCAGTCTATCGTGACGATGGAACCTTTTTTTCTTTTTTTTTTTTTTTTTTTTTCTATTCTACGGAAGAAGCTTAAATACACAAGGTTTATAATGATTTATGCTTTAAGAGCTTTAGAAAAATTTCAACATTTTTTCCGTCAGTAAGGTGAATTCAAAATTACCTTTTTTTCAAGTCTGAAAAAATTGACGTAGGTACTTTTTATGATATATTTTTATGTTGGTGAATTTGAATTCAAAACCATCATTTTTTTAGCCTGATTTTTTATGTCATATTGTCAATGAAAACCAGGTTATTACAGTCTATCGACCAACGGTGGATAGGGGGGGGGGAGGATAATCAACCAAATCAATTTTGAGGTCCTAAAATACCATTAAGACAATTTCTGGTCATGTCAGATATTTATTTTTAATTTTTATTTTTTTCCACCGAATATTAAAATTATTTACTCCGCTTGATACTGATAAAAATCGCTCCAATCCGGTCAATCGACTCGGTTTGGCGGCGAATTAGATATATATGAGTGAGGATGTACTTGGGTCAAAATTCAATTTTGCCCCATTTTGGGAGAGCTGGTGCTGAGGGGTCAAAAACACAAAAATTATTCCTTTTTGTGTCAATCGATAGAGAATCCAAAGTTGTACAACATATCCAAAAATCAACTTCCTAGGTCATCTAGGAGGGGAGACATGAGAGTTTTCCCCTTTTTGACCTTGAAAAAGGCCTGTTCCTCCCCTATCTCTCCACCAAGATGAGCTAAGAAGTTGAAATTTTGTACGTTCATTCAGTAGGGGCTCTACATGTGACCCCGGAAATGTGATTTTTTTGGTCAGGTTTTCTCATTTTTTTGGTAGCTCTCCTCTAAGTAGAGCGAGGTAGCTGAAATTTGGTATGTACATTCAGTAGGGATCCGAGATGTGTCTTTTGGGGTCTCGACGTTTCAGCCCACTACACCCCCTCACCGCCCCAAAATGTGGTTTTTTGACCGGTTTTTCCTAATTTTTTTTAGTTTGTTCCTCGAATGACTCCCCTCCAAATTGGGCTAAGAACTTGAATTCAGGTATGTGCATTCAGTAAGATCCTGAGATGCGCCTTTTAGGGTTTTTAACTTTTTAGCCTCATTGCACTTCCATACAGCTCCAAAAATGCGTTTTTTTTATCTTTTCTCTATTTTTTTGACACCCCTCCCCCCATTGAGAGCTAGGAACTTGAAATAGAAGCGATGCTTTTTTCTTCTTTTTTTTTTCTCATAAAATTGACAAAACTGGAACTAGCATCTGTACACATTTAGAAAAATGCTTCTATTTTTCTAAAATTAGAAGAGAATCTGAATGAACTCTTTTAATTTGAAATCTTCTGTAATTCTAAGAAACATATCAAGATTCATTTGTTTTGTAAAATATTGTGCTCAAATTGAAAGTATTTATTTATTTCAGTCGGTTCTGTAGTTTGGGAGTGGAGACAGGCAGGTAGGCAGGTCTGGGGAGAAGAGAGACAAAAGATGAAGTTTGCCCTAATCCCCGGCTTTCCACAAGGACCCATCAAAAATCTTGAATAAAAACTTTCATTGTTTTATCCCGATTTCCATGAACATTTTTACCACTTTCGAATTGTTATTCATTTACAAATTTTTTTGAAATTAAAAAATTTTCCGTTGTTTGAAAAAACTGTATAGCAATATTTAATAAAATGGGATTCGAAATCATTTTTGCCCTCGGACCAATTATTGCTATTCATGGGGGCAAGGAAGCTAAATTTTGATAAATTTTTTATTTTTTTCAAAAATCTCACGCAAATTTATTCATTTTTGTCGAAAACAAAGATGCTAAAAATTTGAATTTAAACAAATAATTTCAAGCTGTACCCCAAGGGCCCCATAGTTCTTACAGATTGAAGTAATCTTAAAGAAACTCATTGTAGTTGGGCAGGTACAGTATCTTAAAAATCACGCAGAGGTAACAAAAATGGGTCACGAAATTCCCCCCTCCCCCTCCCGCGATCCTTCAAAGCACTTTCGGATTTAATATTTGTTGAATATTTCTAAATATGCTACTCGAATACTTTTATGGGTATTATTTTAAAAGAAGCTACTTATTTAAGGTAATTTCTGTAATTTTAATTTCATATTGTGGTAGTTGAATCTCCCCCCTCCCTCTATATTCCTTTTCAGTCGCAGTTCACATAGAATACTTAGATTTGGGAGTACTAATTTCAAGTTCCAACGGATCAACTTTACTGTGATTTGCCAAACTGATTTTTTTTTTTTCGTTTTTACCGTAATATCCTATATTGAGCTCCATGAAAACTGTGGAGTCTCTGAGGCGCGGGTTAATATTATTTGTTTAGACTCTAATTTTGTAGACCTCAGCATTAAACCAATATGAATAAATTCCTTTTGGGTTTTTGAAAAAATTCGAAAATTTATCTAAATTGAGCAAGCCTTGGGGGAAGATTGGAGTCAGTCAAAAAAATTAATTTCATTTTTACCCATCTCTCCTTTTTTTTGCATTTTGCTTTTTGTGCACTTTTCAATTCATATTGAAAAATAACAAAAATAAAACTAAATCTATAAATTCAGACGACTGAAATACCTATTCACCTAAAACTATTCCCATTCTAAAACTTGACGCAACCACATCATCATCATTAAGGACAGTACAATATCTAATTTAAATATGAATTTTTTAAATCAATAAAAAATTCGATTTGTATCACTAATTTTATCGACATTCTCTTGGTTGAACCATTAGCAACATTTTTCACGTACTTTCGTTCCTATGTGGAATAATAAACGAAATAAATAAAAAATGAAACCGAAATCAAGCGAAGATAACGTTGTTTAAAAATTCAAACATCGTGTCATGAAAAAAAAAAAAAAACGTAAAAATTTTATTAGAACAAATCAGCAGACAAACGATGAATTTTTGAAGAAAAAAATCCTTAAATAAATTCTCGGTTATTGGATTCAAGGACCATTTGCCACTTTTGCTTCATTAGACTGCCTAATCCCCCCCCCCTTTCGCTCGTAAAAAAGTTGTCTTAAGCGTAAACATGAATCTAAAACTAAAACGAAAAATCATCGAAAAATAAGTAAGATTTATAGTACTTCCTCCTCAAATTTTTCTTTATGGACAAAATTTTACACCCTTTATTCGTCGTTATACAAAATACACGTATAAATAATACGTCAATTTACAACTTAATTTTTTTCAGGCTCCCCAAAAACACATCAAGCTTGCCGAAACACCATAGCTAGGTAAATTTTACATTAAAGTTTTTCAGATTCTCGAGTGTAACTCTCATCAATGACGAGTAAAATTTTCTCTGTTGGTCTTAATTTTGAGGATGAAAGTCAGTTAAAGAATTTAAAACCGAAATCAAGATGACTGAATAATTGGGTGAGAAAAAAATTGTGACGAAATGCAAAAAAACTAGTAAAAAAATACCAGGACAATTTTTTTCAAAATATCAAAAAAATTTCCTCATCAACGTCAACATATTTTGTGTTCAAAATATAGAGCAGAGTTTATTCTTTCAAAAAGGTTCTTTACTCTCAGTCCCTATTTCGGTTACTTTTTCTGTCATTGAATTTCGAAGCATTAAAAAAATAGGAAAAAAAATTATTACTCAAAATTTACTGTCAAAAATTCGGAGTTACGCAACCATTATATCAAATATGTATATGGTATGGTGCATCCCCCCTCTCCTCTCCCAATTTTAGGTGTCTATACACGGAACATGCTGTGTACGTAAATTAGTAATAACGCGAAACATTTGACAAAATTCAAAAAGACATCAACATTTTTTTAAACATACATTTTTTGAGAATGTTGACAAAAGTCAGGAATTAAAATCGAAAAAAATTTGTAGCTTTTGAAATACGTTGACAAAAAATTACAACTTTTTATGACTTCTATGCTGGTTTGACACGTTACCCTCTGAATTAAAAAATTTCCAATTTTTAATCCTATAAAAAACTCTTTTTTCATTAGTAAATAGCATAATGGTTCATTTCGAAAAACCGAAGCTTAAAACTTGAATAAATTGATTTCAAATCCCGAAAGGGCTTCAACAACAGTCTGTAGCTACGAGAGAAATGACATATCTTTTACACGTCATTTTCACTCTCACAAGAAATAATCTGGGCTGCTCGCAATAAGAAAAAAAAACGACCAAAAAACTATAATTTTCGAAGCTGTGAGGGGGTACAATGAGGCTGAAAAATCGGAAAACCCCAAAAAGCACATCTCGGACAAATACTGAAACTACATACCAAATTTCAACTCACTAGACCAATTTGGAGGGGAGTTATGTGAGGGGATAAACTCAAAAAATAAGGAAATCCGCCCAAACAACCACATTTTTTGGACTGTAAAGAGAAGCATTGGAGTCTAAAAAGTCGATGCCTCCAAAAGGTATATCTATGGCGCCTACCAAGTCCATACCAAATTTCAACTTGGTAGATCAATTTGGAGCACAGATAGAGAAGCAATAGCCCTACTTCAAGGTCAAAAAGAGGAAAACCCAAGGGACAATTTTTTGTGATTTTAGACTCTCTGCACCCCTTCCCCAATTTGGGTGTGACTGAATTTTGACTCGAGGTCAACCTCACTCCAGAACATAAAATTCGGCCCAATCCAAGTATATTTCCCAAATTAATCGATTTTAGTCGATATTTAGCTGAGCAAATGATTTTTAGCTTGATTTTCTATATCATATTGCGAATGAAAACCAGACCATTACAATCTATCGACCAACGGTGGTTGAAGGGGAGGAGGGGGAATACCAACAAAATCCGTTTCAAGGTTTTAGAAGACCATTAAGACAATTTATAGCCGTGTCAGATATTTATTCATTTTTTTAATTTTTTTTCGCCAAACATTAAAGTCATTTACTATATGCTCCATACTGACCACAATCGCTCCGATTCGGTCAATCGGCTCAGTTTGGCGGCAGATTAGATATACACGAGCGGGGATAACCTTGGGTCAAAATTTAATTTTGCCCTATTTTGTGGGGTGGGGGTGCTGAGGGGCCAAAAATATAAATTTTTTTCTTTTTGAGTCAATCAGTATAGAATTCAAAGCTGTACAACATAGTCAAAAATTAACCTTCTAGGTCAATTAGGAGGGGAGATATGAGCGTTTTCCCCCTTTTTCGAGCTTGAAAAAAGGCTGTTGGTCCTCCCCTTATTTCCCCACCAAAATGAGCTAAGAAGTTTATATTTGGTATGTACATTTACTAGGAGACCTGGATAAGCCTTTTCGGGGGGGGGTGTCTTGACTCTTCAGCCCCATTTCACGCCCTCGCAGCTTCGAATATGTGGTTTTTTGTCGTTTTTTCCAATTTCTAATATTTGTTCCTCGTGTATAACTCCCTTTCAAGTAGGGCTAGGACGTTGAAATTAGGAATGTATATTCAATAAGCACCCTAGATGTGTCTTTTGGGGGTTTCGACTTTTTTAGTCCCATTGAACCCATTCCTATCCTCAATGCTGATTAGGAAAAAAACTTCGCTTTGCGATGCTTTTTTTCAGTTCTCATGATTGTGATACGTCACGAAGATCAGACAGAAAAATCATCACTTCGAGACGCTTTTTTTTTTTAGTTTTAGAAAAAAACTAAAAATAAACATCCAACATGCTGACAAATGGTCGTAATGGTCTTCAAGAACCTCGTAACGAATTTTGTTGATATCCTTTCCCCTCCCTCTCATCCACGGTAAGTTGATAAACGACATAGAAAATCGTGCTAACAAACTGAAGGCACATAACTAAAACAACACACACCGCGACTGATGCAATTTTGTTGCACATAAAGTCAACAACAACGCGTTGATATTTACCCACGTATAAAATTATCAATTAACTTCACGAAGCCCCTGCCTAGAATTCAGATTTTAAACAAAAGGTCGAATTCATCACATCTACGTGCACGCTAAACGGGGGGGCTTTCCTTAGACATGTTAAAACCAGAGTCGAGCCTGCTTTTTAAAAAACACTACTTTCAAGGTTAAATCTAAAAAAAAAAAAAAGCTGGCAAGGGAATGGCGTATACTAAAAAGGTTCAAAATTTACATTACACGCTATTCTTACATCGCATCGTAGCTAAAGCTACCGTACATCTACTTACATACATTGCAAATCGAGTACCTATGTAAAATAATGGAAGCAGATCATGCGACGGTATTGCAAATAGAATTTTTGTACCAGACACCACCGGTAAGTAACGGTCGTTATCATTAAATCATCATATATATCCTTTTACTGCTTTGTAACCCTCGCCACTACTCGATAGACGCCTGTTATTTAGAAAGTATATACGATAAATTTTTTAAACTATTACAAAAACCCATCTACCATCACCAGAGCTTATAGAACTATTCGTTGGTACCTTTATTTTGCCATCAGCTGTTTTATTATCATCGGGTGTGAAAGGGATAGTGGCTACTCGATAGGAATCTGATCTGCCATGCTGAAAAAAAATAAGCAAATAAAAAAATTTAACACAAAAAAAGCACACACTACATCAGGATATGGCGAAATATAAAGGTATTTAACTAAAGGATACGATAAGCTTAACAGTACACTGAAAAACAATAATCGATATGTGAGGTTGTAAAAAAGTGATACATAAAAAAATAATAAAAATCAACGCATGTAGGTAGGTATATGTATAGAGATAGGTTTGTGAATTAGGTAATAAATACGATGAAATGGACGATGAAAAATAATAATACCAGTGAATAAGTACGATAATGATAATAAATGCACTCTACAGATAAATCATACACAAAAATGTATACCTACAAATGAGATGATTCGACACTACTGATGTCAGCTACATTAAATGAAATGAGGGAAAAATCAATGCAGTCTAGCTAAAAATACACAGCCTTTAAAAACGAAACACACGTATGCTTTGGGGAGGTAAAAAAAAAAAAAAAAGGATGTCAATTTTGAAATATTGTGTACCCTTGGTATCCCCCTCCCCTGTACAGCGGCCAATATACGAAGCAACCAGATAAAAGAGGATACATCTCGACGAGATAAATTTTCTATATTAATTAGTTGAAATATTATAATCGTAAAGCCCGGTTCATCAGTAATAAAAACAACCAACGAAAAATTAATCGTCGCTTCGTTAAACCGACGAAATACAAATGGCTTATTTTAATACACGAAGTTCACCATTTCGCATCTGGTAAATTCGACTTCCAGACAAAGAACAGAAAACAAAAACCTCTTCGACAACCGTGATAAATTTTCCACTTCGTTTCAAAGAGTCAATAATAATATTGTAAAAGGAATTCAACCCTTTGAGAATTTATTCACTGCTTTACACAAAAGCAAAGCTCGAGCTCAATCCGACCTCAGACAATGGATAAAATTCACGTCACCATAATCAACAAAAATTCTAATAATCAGGAATTAAGTGTAAGTAACTTCAACGACTCGTAAAACTATACGAAAAGATTTCTAAAAAAAAAAAAAATATATATTAATAATAATAATAATAATAAAATCTCCAGCATCTTTCATATTTGTGAACTGAGTAAATGGAATCAAAAAAAAAAAAAATCAACTATACAACGAATACGATACGAATATATAATGAGCGAAATTTCTTTCATATTTTTCCTCTTTTAATACATTCTTTCTCCATGAAATCGCCACTGTTCCATATACGAGAAATGAAAATAGAAAATACCCACATATAGAATTTTGAGCCACACAGTTTCATTCGCGATGGTGATCATGGCGCATGCGCGAATCAGACGAAGCGTCGATTCAACTTCACCGAGCCTCTGGTACCATTTACGTGGGTACCTATAATAAAAGCAACTAAACCAGCCTTTACCGCCGAGCCGGGGAAAATCGTTTGAAAACGTACCCCTTTTGCAAAGGCAAAGCCAGCCGCAGCCTTTTTCCACGAGATTCCATATTATGAGCGACTTGCACCAGGTGAAACAACATAGCCAAGCGAGCAGCGAGCCGATTGCAAGAATATTCTTCTCGATTCGACTCTTGATGGTTTTTTTTTTTTTTTGGCACCCTTCTTCCCTCCTCCCAACATCGAACACCTTTCGACGTAACATTTTCCCCCCTTTTTATGGGTTTACCCACTCACTGTGTATGGAAGATGAAAATTTTTTCGAAATTATGCGAATATAATTTTTTTATCGCTCGTATATTGCTCGTGAAAACTTTTTCCTCTTCTCGGTGAACAATTCTTTCAATTTTGAACCAGATTGAAATCCAACGAGGAAAAAAAAAACTAAATAAGAATACGAAATTTGGAATAGAATTTTTTTATACGTCTCAATCGATGCAGAATATTTCCTCGGTGCTGAAATTTCTTGTCGTTTGAATAATAGAATGATGGTGAATTGAATTTTATGAAATATTAGTTCAATTGTACCGCATAAAAATAATAAATTTTACCAGGAAAAATATAACTTTTTTTAAAATTCAAGAAAGAAATTAATATTTGACATGCACCAAAAATGATCTTAACGGAATTCGAAGACTCCAAATCGCACTAAAAATCATCCAGAATCAGCGTCAGTTGTATTATTTATTCTGGACTTACCACCTCCACACATCCTTTCTTCTCAGACAACAATAACGTAACTAAGGCGAGGGGGCCTAACCCCTCTACTTAGTCCTTGAGCCTGAAAAACTTGAACAACTATGCACACCTGTGTTAATTTTTTTTCTTAAAACTCGTGAAAATGCATTTTCGATCGTTAAAAAAAAGTCCATTTTTTTTTTCAATTTCACCTCAGCTTCCCTCAGGTACACCGTTTCATACATTTTTTATAAATTTAAGACCCAGAAATAGGACACAGAAAAAGTTACCCCCCTCCCTCCTTCTTACGCCCCAGTCGGACTAAATTAATTTACAAAACTAATACGAAAAAATTAAAATACATAATTTGCCTGGAGGAAGGCACCAGGATGAAATTTTGCAGCCAAAATACGAATACCAATAGAAAAAATAATTATGAAATAAGACTTGTTCAAAAATACTAACAACCACATCAATAGCATCGAAGAGATGAAAAATGGATGATTTCAAATAGCTTATTAAAAATCCGCGATCTCATTGCGAGCATGAAAAATTGATTGGTAAAAAATAAACGTTAATTTATGCAATAAAATTTGTTAATTTGTGCAATAAAATTTGTTAATTTATCGAAGAAAAGTACATTAAAAAAATTAAATACACAGCACTCGTCATCGTTTTATCAATTCAATATCACATACGAATGCCTATAATTATATCGATGTAATTTTCGAACGAGAGAAATAACAGATTCTGACATACCAGCGAAATCTATGTTTATTCAAAATTATGCAACTTTTTGCGAAAATTTATACAGAAAACGAACACGTTATTATCAACCGACGAATGAAAACCAAAAAGGTAATAAAACGAATACATTTGGATTAAAATTTTCACTCTTCAAGGTCAAATAGAAATAGAAAAACGCTCCTGCTCCTTACAACGCATATTTTCAAATTTTCTCCCACACAAATTGGAAAAATTACAATTTTTCGTAATTATTTTTCACCCTATAAAATTTCTGTAAAATAAACGAAAAAAAAGAAAAAAAAAAAAAAAAAACAGTTCATATTTTTGGGTAAATTTTACACTGCACATTTCGATTGAAAAATTTCACGTTACGTTTCATTTTCAAAAATCTATACTAACGATGTGAATTTGGCCGCAAAAAAAAATCCGCCATTTTTCTGGCAGTAAATTTTTCCAATACGTGCAAAGAAAAAGGTAGGAAACAAACGAATAATTAGAATCAATAGTCGGCGCCGCGCCAAGAGTTCAACGCCCAAAAGCCGAAGAAGGATCCAGTCAGTTGAATTTGAAACCATTTTCATCTTCCCCTTTAAATGTTTGATTTTGGAAATTTTTTTAATAAAAATTTTTCAACATCTATCCGATGGAAATATTACGTAATGGAATTTCATCGTTATTTTACTTGAAAAATTAAGTTATTATTTTTAACGAAGAGAAAAAGGAAGGCCAAGAATATAGAAAATAGCGTATTTTATTTGACTCGCGAATTAAATCGAATAAGTACAGAAAAAAATATTTAAAAATATCTTATCACCCACTACGCAGTCAAAATATATCACGAGTCTGAAAAAAATTTTCTAATTTTGTTCAATTGGGCACATTTTCTTACATAATGTTCATTTTGAATAAAAAGGAATTCTTAAATAAAACTTTTTTTTTCTAATTTAATCTTTAGCCTGATTTTCTACGTCATGATATTGACAATGAAAACCAAGCTATTACAGTCTATCGACCTACAACAGGTAAGGGGAGGGGGGTATCTCAACAAAATCCGTTTTGGAGTCCTATAAAACCATTATAACCATTTTCGATCATGTCAGATATTTATTTTTATTCCCCCCTCCCTCCCCTCCGCTTGAGAAACCAAAAATTATTTACTCAGCTGGATATCGACTAAAAATCAATAAAATTTGGGGAATAGACTTCGATTGGCTGCGGATTTAATATTTTGGAGTGGAGATTTCTTCGGGTCAAAATTCAGTTGAGCCAAAATTTGGAGGAGGAGGTGTTGTGGAGCTAAAATCCCAAAAATTGTTGCTTTTTGCGCCAATCGACAGGCAATCCAAGGTTGTAAAACATATCCAAAAATCAGCATCCTAGGTTAATTAGAAAGGGGGATATGAGGGGTGTTCCCCTTTTTGACCTTGGAAACAGTCTGTTCGTTCTCCAGCTCCCCTTCAAATTGAGCTAGAAAGTTGAAATGTGGTATGCAGACTTGGTTGGGGCTATAGATGTGCGTTTTTGAAATTTCGACTTTTCAGACCCATTGCACCCCCCTTTGCAGTCCAGAAATGTGATTTTTTTTTAGGTTGGTTTTCTTGTGTTTCAAATTTGTTCCTCGCATAACTCATCTCCATATTAAGCGAGGAAATTAAAATTTGACACGTAGTTTTGGTATAGGTCGTAAATGTGTCTTTCGGTGGTGTCGACTATTTAGTTCAATTAACTCTTCACACCCTTCCCTCCTTCTATTGCCACTAATCTGGAAAAAAGCGCCGCGAGCGAATTCACATAATTATAATATTCCACGAAAATCATTTTTTTTTTTTTTTTCCTCGGTAATATAAGGTGAAATATTATGGCAACACTGATTTCACTGTCACGGACATACGCCAAATCACTCGCCAAAACTACACCAAATCGAACAAGACGAAGATGATTGCAACTTTTCTAACGAGCTGCAAAAATTAAATCCTTGGCCATTTTAAACGAAGTTCAAATACTTTTGGAAACGTCGAATGAATTTGAAATTCCCTGGATTTGTAATTCAATATTGGTGCCCTCGAAAAATTTGTTGACCTAGTCTATTTCAGACAATTTAATGCAGCACGATTCACATTCTCTGACACGTTGGAAGATTCGAATAAATAGCACAATAGGCGTAAAAAAAAAAATAAGAATAAATATAAATTAAGATTCATCGTGCTACGAATAAACTTACAGCTTGATTTCGATTAGATATTAAAATCCTATTCAACTTCCTCTAATCTTGTATCAAGCTAGTTGTAAGCATCCAGCATCGTAAAACTGGCTCAGGTTTATGAAAATTTCAAATTTTAATAACCATTGTATCGAAATAAAAAAAAAAAAAAAATGTTTACCACACGATGAGCTCGAAATAACGTATACTTAAACTCTTGGGAAGGGGGGAGGGGGGTAATTCATGTCATCAGATTAATTCGCGAGTGTCATAATATATAATTTTAGTGTATATATCTCGTTACCTATACCAAACCTTTACATGATTCGATACTGGTCAAACACACGAGCACGTGCTACACGTAGGTCTATTTCGTAAATAATTATACACAAATAGGATTACATATAATTAACGTTTAACAACACGTAAGTATAATTGGAATAATTCCAAAAAGGTTTCAAGTTCATTTTCTTTTCTATTTTCTTTTCTCTCTTTTTTTTTCTCTCTCTCCAACAAAAGGTTTGTTAACCTGCGAAAAATTGCCTATATATGACCTATTCCAATGATATTTTAATTACTCGGCCTTGGTCGCGGTTAAAAATGACGACAATTTTTCTGCGTACAAAATACATAATTCCAACCAACCTACCTACGTACCTAGCCAGGCAGCCTAGCTATAGCCACAAAGTAAAGGAAAAATCCGCATGTAAGGTCGGCCATAACGACAGGATACGTTCAATTGAATTTTCACGTGAGTTAATCGTTGTAATAAAATATACCACATTTATAAGAAGATCTAATACGACAAGATTATACAAACGTACACACATACACGTACACGTACACGTACGAACACAGCTAACTCGAGATATGTTGTCCGTATACCTCTACTTAGCTGGCTGAGGATTAATTACGATCCAAGGATTTAAAAGATATATAACATTAGCTACGTTGGATTTTAATTGTTCTACCAGTATCACGAGTATCTAAGTCAACGTTAAATCAAATAAAATGCACGCAGATATTAACGCATCGTCGTTCATATACATATATATATATATATATATATAGGTCATAATGAAGTAAACGTATAGGTAAGACTAGGTACACACACACACACACACACATATATATGTATATATAAATACACTCGAAGGTCCCACGACCGATTAACTTTCCACAAATCAAAAGTCAAGTTATAGTATTGCAAACGATCAAACAATACTTTTGATTCACGTTACGTTACAATACGAATATATGCTGATGCAAAAAAATTGCCTGTCGTAAAAATCATTACACAAATATAAGTAGATATAAAGATACGATGTAGAGGCAGGTTGGAGCAGGTCGCCCGTAGCGTCGCGGTCGGTCGTCCCGTCACCCTATATCGAATATGTAATAAATTTCAATCACGGTCGTTGAAAATTTCTCATCATCATTCGAACAAATTACTCGTAAAGGTCACTCTCACATTACTCAACCAACCATTTAAGGGTAAACTCGTATGTAAGTGAAAAAGAACGAAAAAAAAAAAAAAAAAAAAAAAAAAAAGAGCAAGATGAAACATTTTACAAACCGTATCGTCAGGCATTTTGGTGTCAATAAATCCTCCGGCTGATGGCGGATTAGTGAAGAAGGCGTTCACACACCCGCGAACTTAACACCGTTTAAACACAGAATATTATAATAGAAAAAGACAAATAATTATTATAAAATGGTAAAAAAAAACTAATTAAAAAAAAAAAAAAAAAAAAAAAAAAAACGTAAAAAAAAAAAAATTTTTAAAAAAGGAAAAAAAAAAAAAATAAAAAAAAAAAAAAAAAAAAAAAATTACACGTAAAATAAGGAAAGCGCGACGATTTAAATTTTTTGACGACACAACCCCATAACGGCAGTACAAAAAACTTCACTGTACGCGACGTCGAACCAACTCAACGTTAATATGGAACGCATAAGCGCTGCGGTACTAACGTGAAAAAGTTCCCCTTTTAGTTGAAGCAAACTCCAATTCGTCGGAGGCTCTAAATAAGGGGGATACAAAGGGAACCCTTTGCGTCATATGCCAGCTCGACCAATCACGCGTCGTCATTAACGAGTCCGGCGATCGATGCAAAACGAAGAATACAAATTTCTTTCATCGTTTATGAGCACACAGTGTTGCCCTACCAACGACACGCTAATATACTCTGTCGATCTGCCGAGTAGAAATTTCAAACCCGTCGAGCATTGTCTATACCCCCTCGCTCACTCTCGACCTATGTTTATTCGATTTATTCGTACACAGGCAGATCATAAAAAAATACCCTATAACCCTGGGTGGTGGTGGTAGTAGTAGTAGTAGTAGTATTCTAACAACGGATCTATCTTCTCTTCTGCGAGATCATCATTTTTTTTTTTTTTTTTTTTTTTTTTTTAGTATACTATTACACAAATAGTATGGGAATTTTAATCGACGCGAATCTACGTTGTAAAGAAATCACCCCAAATGCTCGAGATACTTTTATACGTTTTAAATGCAAGTAACACTGAGAGAAATTTCAACAGCAGCCGACGACTAATGCTGGAAAGCGCAAAAGCTACGATTGTAGACTTTTACCAGGGGACACACAACGACGAACCAACCAACGAACCCTTTTTTTTCAACCTGCGATTTTATTTTATTTTCTGTGCAAATACGTATACGGTATACCTAGCCTTGTATATATATGTACACGATATAGATACCTACCTACCTACCTACCTAACTACCTACATTACCTACGTGTACCATATACACACATACATATCGTTTACACGTCTTATTGTCTGCGTATGTGTACCAAATACGTACTACTACTACTACTACGTACTCGAGTATGTACGATGATGATGCACTATTTACTCAGCAGCGTATATGCTTCTGTTATAATGGTGTTTGATCGAGTACTGAGTATTGTGTATACCAAAATATACCACCATATACTGTATTTATACGAGGTATTTGGCTATATACGAAAATTAGGTTGCATATATTAACCCTTGCAATGTATCATCTTAAAACACGCACCAAGTTTAAACATCAGGCACCCTGTGATCGATTAGTCTAGCTTAAGCAACGAAACACGATGCCGCAACATTTTTATGCAATTTACCAACATATATATATATGTGTATATATTCTATTATTTATCCGCCAATCGGAAAATCTTTCCACGATGGTACATGCAAATGACGACGGTAGCGCATGGCGTATAAAGTCTTCTGTACTTTTTTTTTTCATTTATTTTTTTTATTTTTTTATTTTTTTGCTTACGAGAATTGAAATTTATCGACTTTAAAAAATATATTATACTTGTGCGTCTGTCGTATGGTGTTTAAATGTTCTCCTTGATGAGCGAAGTGTGTATAGTTTACGATGAAAATTTTATATAGGTATTATCGAGATTTCTTGTAAACGTGGTGGACAATTTTTTAATTACAGCCATTTAAAGAAATATTAAAGTGGGATATATTTTTTTTATGGGAGAGCTCAGGTAAGTAAGGTCATCAGGCTCAAGTTTGAAAGATTGGGTAATTGAGGCGTAGATAGAGGTAGGAGGCGCATGGGAGGGATCAAGTCTCTCCAAATGCTGAATTAGCTCTCTACCCCCCAAAATATTCTCATAAAAATCTAGAAATTAATACTTCGCAGAAGTAAAATCAGAAAAATTGCCATTTTTTAGTTCACAGATGCCTTTAAATAGGGGCAGATGGTGTATTGTGACTCGAAAAAAATGTTTCGGCCCTAGTGACCTCAATATACTTTT
>FIZR01031926.1:0-19508 GCA_900060175.1 Ferrisia virgata | reverse complement strand
GGAAGGATTAGATATAGAGTGAAAAATTCAGAGGCGGCAGAATTTTGGTGCGTACAGCGCAAAAATGCTTAATACGGCGCTGATAGGGTTACCATATCACCCGTGAAGAAAGGAGGCATATTTGTCAAAAAAAAATCTCATATTAGAAATTGTTTTGCTGCCCCTAAATATTGCTTTCAGCAGCGTAACAACGCTTAGCTTTTGAGGCGGCAATTTGTTGTAATTAATTTTGGTAAATAAAAAAATATAGCCCAAACGAAGGCGAAGATTTTGTCAAATTTTGAAAATAAAGGAGTTAGAAAATTGATATATTTTATGCGAGAAAACTCGCTTTGAGATAGGCTTTGTTCTTAAAACTCCTCTCGTTTTTACGACACTGATCAATTTCAACAGTCACTGTATGAATTTTAGGTATTTTCTTAATATTTTTAATAATATTAATAGACCTGTGTTAAAAAATAGGATATTTCGGTGCACTCTGAAAAAAGACACAGAAGAAGAGGTATGGTAACCCTACTTAGGGATTTTACGTTAGCTAAACTGAAGCTATGGGTTGAGCTCAAATAATTCATAAATTACAAAAAGTGTACAAAACTTGTTGTAAAAAATTTTCTCGTTGGTTAGAATTGTTTAAAACAATGATAAATAGTTTTAAAATTTCTAAACATCATATAAAATCTAAGAAAAATGCTTTTTGGTTTGTGGCATGTGAAAAATCTGCTAAACGCAATTCAGAATTTCTTAAATTAGTAATGGATGACAGAAAAATCTTCAAAAAAAACATCGCGAAGCGAAATCCGCCCGAAAAAACACATTTTCGTGGCTTTGAGAGGTTCGAAAAGTCGTAACCCCCCACCCAAATGCACATCTATAGCTCCTACTAGGTTTATGTGACAAATTTCAACTTCTCAGCTGAATTTGGAGGGGAGGTAAGGGAGGAACGGTCTTTTTTCAAAGTCAAAAAAAGCGAAAAGCCCTCAAATCTCCCCTCCAAATTAACCTAGGAAATTCAGTGGGCATAGCGGTAAGGGGATTAGGGAAATTTTTAGTTCAGCGTTACTCAAGATTTCCCCGTTAGGAGCGCTGTTCACTAATTCCTGTTTGATTTGTTCACAATTCTGATTGGTCAAGATTTCACACGCAGATGAGACGTAGATTCTTTGGAATTTCTATGTTCCATCTAGAGAAAGAATAACTTTTAAGTGACCAACAACCGTCGAGCCAGAATTAGTGAACAGCGCTTCTACAGAGGAAAAAAAGTGGAATTCTAAACCGTAATCCCTATATCCCTGGAGCAGGAGATTCCCATCTTGGTGTTTCACTGTCTATATCAAGTATCCGCTGAACACAGAAGCGTACCGAACAGAAGGGTTGTCTCCCTTTCCCCTTCCCCTCCCCCAATACTTGAGAGTTGGAAAAATTGGGAGACAGTTTGGTAGAAGTTGGAAGAAATGAGAAGTAATTCATTGACGATTTTTTCGAGGACTCTTTGTGGATTTGTGCTCACAGCAGCCGATTTTTGTGAGTGAAAAATTTTGTAATTTTTACAAAATTTCATTTTCCAATGTTTAGGGTCATTTTTTGACCTTTTATACCTTATATTTTGTAAACTTTTCACCCTTGCTTCGCTCAGAATATAGATATGTATTTAACTTTTCCAAAACATCGAAATAAATCGAAATACTCTAGCCCCTTCTTCGTCCAACACAAGTGGGTAATAAAATTTGGTGTTTACAGTTACGAGATGCGCTAAAACATCGTTTTTTGACTCCCTATTTTTATTATTTCAGAAAAATGTTGCCTCGCTTTGCTCGAGCGTTATTTTATATTTCATTCCTAAAAGACATTCTATGAAAATTCTGATTATTGTAGCATGACGTTTATCACTTCGGAAGACCACTGGCTGAACACAATGCAGAATTGTTCAGATCAGGGGTAGATGTCAAAAAATTTCGGTATCTGGAAGAACAATTTTTTCTGATTTGTGTTTACTTGAAATATCCGCTGAACATAATGCAGAATCGCTCAAATTAATGGTAAAGTAATTTGCCAGTAGTTGATAGATAAGAGTAAATTCTTTTACATTTTTGTTAACTACGTCGCATGTAATGATCAAAAAATCCCGAAAAAATTGTATATTACACTCCAATGTATACCCTATACATCCCCTGTATTGTTAACCCCTTAAATTAACCTAAGGCTTCTTGCCAGCAGTTGATAACTTCTTTTGCTGCCCTCCAGCCAAACCCAGGCATGTGAAAATTTGTTTATATATTCTCTCATATGTGACCATCATTCTGCCATAGAAAACATTTCAGTACCTGTTTTGCAAAAATTTAAAAAAAAAAGAATTTTGAAATTCGAACGCTTAACAAAAATGTTCAGATTTTTACCAAAACACGAAAATTTCGGGCTTCTGTACAGTAAAATGAACGTAAAAAAATTATTAATTCATGGCTGGCCTCAGCAAATCCAGTGTTCTACTCTAAATTGAATGGGCTATTCAAAATACCATTGTTGAGCTCACTTAGATGAAAAAAAACGCCTCAAAATCGGAAGAAAATTTTTTTCTATCAATTTTCAATGGAAGGTGAAAAGAATTAATTTTTTAGCTCGGTGAAACTTTGATGAATGCTGGAAATTTTTATACAAATTTTTCACTCAATTTTTTGCTTCGAAAAAAAAAGGAAAATAAAGAAAACTTGATATTGATAATAATAATAGATACCCAGTGAACAAACTATTGATTAATCAAAATTTAAAACATTATTCAGTTCATTTTTATAAGTCAGAGAATTTCTCAAACATTCTAGACACTAGAGCTCTTCTCATTTACCTATGGTTTAATTATTACAAGCGCTTAGATGAAACAAAGCAAAACAAATGGTCGTGTGAAATTATTTAAAGCAAAAAGGTATATGTAGCTTAGCCGACTTTTGATAGAAAGAAACCCTTTTATAAAAGTTGCAAATCGACCTAATCGTAGAAGGGTGCAAGTTTTAAGAGGTTGATCAATAAAACATCTTTGACAGCGCTTAACTATAAAAGCCTAATGGCTAAATGTTTATCCTTTATTGAGTCAATTTTTCTTATTGCTCTACCCTCTCTCAATTGGGGAATCGCTTTCGAAATTTATTTCCTTGAAGTTTGATTTACTAGGGGAAAAACCAACGTATTGTGTCCACAACTCTGTTTTATTTGTAGTATAATTCATTTTATTTTCGTTGGCAAGTGAGCAACAAATGAGAAAGTAGGAAATACTATTGGTTTGAAAAAATCTTATATGTAGCTGCACGGGTAAATTCTCAAATCTTAGTTGAAGTTTAGAATTTATAAAATAGTGGACCAAGTATGTAACATTCTATATGGAGATGCCTACCTATTACAGATGTGAAAGTAGTTAATAGGAATATGAAAAACTTGCAAGTTTTGCGAACATTTGTGTTTAAAAAATATAAAATAAAAATTCCTATAACCCAACGTATCAAATTTCAAAGCATTCAGAAATAATGGTAAATACAATGTGACTAGACGATTACTACGAGTAGATGGTAAAATAATAATAAATGAAGGAAGGAGAGACAGGCTGCCAGCGGCAAAAAGTATATTATTGCCTTGGGCGTTTGATGCGTTAAACGCGGCCCTGAAGAAGAATAGCCCCTAATTTTATATAGATGCTATTCAAGGTCAAATGTGTAATTTTATACTCATCAAAGTGCCGATTCTTTCAAAATTTGCTAACTGGTTCGTAAAATTTAGAAAGTAGTTCCGTAAACTCGTGTAATCCATATTTCTCCCACTGGGTATATCTAATGCAATATTCTGCTGATACCACCTTCGCAAAATATTATCAACAAAATGCGAAGAAATACAATCTTGCGCATAAATTATTAACTTTTTAATTATATTGGCCGTTTGGTACTTAATTGTTATGTCGTCGAAAATGATATGACTTATGATCGATGAATAAAGTATCTATACGTATTTATTATCTGGCAGCGCACAGGATATGATCAAAATCCAGAGGGCAAGTCAATCATTTCAACAGACAATGTTTAAAACATGTGGGTAAGTAGATTATTGGGAACAGACTTCCAGACAATAAAGTAGTTCATTTTAGTTTATAAAATAAAATACTCGGATACTTACCTACATACCGAATCAAACTTCCTCCATTCTAAGCATCGTTGATAAATTGTCGTAGAATCGAAAATACATTGATTTTACAGGTACAAAAATAAGCAAAAATAAAACCTCGAGTACTTGATGGATAAAATTTTGATGAAATTTCGCAATACGTGAGTAGGTTGGGCTGGGTACAGAACTACAGATACTCATGAAACTACATCGATATTAAACAGGGCAAATTTTTTCATCAACGTTGATAAAAATCTCTTTCATTACAAACATGGAATAAGATCAATCGGTATGCAAAAATATAAATGCCAATGGCGTGAAGTATACGGTTTATACATTGACTAAGTATTAGGCCTACAAATTAATAAACAAAAATGCCCTAAGATGATGAACTAAAATTCGTGAACTATATATCCATCATATATTGAGCTTGGTTTATGAATAACATTGCATTTATTAGAACAGAATTCGAATTATATAATGAATACGTACAATGAAAAAGTTGGAATACTTTTTGTTATGTATCAAAGATACGTATATACCTACATGTAACAAATTAATTACAAGAATGGTATTCGCTAAAAGACAAAATGCGGGCTCCCCGCGTTCAAACGACCTATGCAACATGTTCGAGGTCGATAAAAACCCTTATTGAGATATTATTTTGTTTGCTCGATGTCGGCATCTTTTTTCTTCGTAATTCTCTTAGAAAAGAATGTCGAATATTCGAGAGTCGATTAATGACATTTTATGAAAAACGTACCTAGGTAATATCTCTATCGGTAAATAATATGTTTTTCACTGACGATATTTTTCAACTGTTACAAAATATGCAGTAAAAGAATAAATTATGCATAGCTGTTGTGCACCAAAATATGAATGAAAAATTGATTCAAAAAACTGATCTTTCGGCATAGTCATAGTAAAAAATTCTTTGAGAGCAAGATTTTCTCAAAATTCTATACAATGAAAATATTTTTTTCTAAAAGTACCACTTGGGTAATTAAAAATTTGTCAACTTCCGTGAAAATTATGAAATTACTGTTTACATTTTACGATTATTTTACAAATATGCCCGCGTACGCGTTCCAGATATAGACTCGTATTCGTACACCACAAATAGAATATCAAAGAACAACAATAACAAAAAACAATACATTGTATTGAAAAATATGTTAACAAATTCGTACGTTTACTGCATTAATTCGTATCATACGTACACGATATTTCACTTTCAAAAATGCGAGCCAATCATAATATGTATTTTTTTTTTACGATTGAATTTATTACAATATGAAAGCGAAACCCTGCATCTTTCTCTTACGATAAATTACATGCTATTTATATCCCTTTACTGGAACGAATAGACAACCAACATAAAAACTATGTCGTAGGGAATGCCTAATTTGAAAAAAGAGGGAGAATTTCGCTGTCGGACGGAATCTCACGTGTGTAGATAACAAAATAGAGGGATATCGCCAAACGTTTTTCGTATCTTTCCTGAGCGAAGTGTGCATTTTGAACACAGCCACGTGAAAAATCGATTTTTACAAACCCCCCATTGAATGTTGAAATCTACTTCATAGCAGATTTTCTTTTGAAAAATACAAAGGTAAATACCAAATCACAGAATTTTTATCACACGCGAGCCAATGTACACAGTTCACGTTGGTGCTTTTTCTCGCGAAAATATTCGTTTCGCATTATCTATTTTTGGGAGAAGACACGAATGACGTGTTTCATGATCTCTTGTAAGGAAAGAATTTCACAATAAATTTCGCACCTCGTAATTTCTCAGCGCGTATTTTACGGATAGATACAAAATGAGAATAACTTTTCACTATTTTTTCTTTGTATTTGGAGGAAGTACATCTTTTTGTATGTTTTTTCGAAATAATTCGAATTTACTTTTGAGTAAAGAACAAGCTGTATTTTGGGCTTTAGAAATTACTTTTAAAGTTTTTTGTACGTCATTTTTTTCAACCATTTGTCTGAATTCTCGTAACTGCGCCGCATCGAAATTTACATATTCTTCGGCATATTCTAACAAGTCATTTGCTTCCTTCATGAATCTTATGTGGTGAATTTTCGCTGATTTATCGTTTTTTCTGTAAATAACGTAAAAGTTAAGACTTAGCAGATTTTAATTACGTAGCGTTGAAATATGCGAAATTTACTTTAAATATTTATTTTGATTAGCTTCCAGCAACAATGCATTACATTTTTCCCAAAATTGTAATGTAACTTCTTCATCTTCAAGATTCCATTCGGATAAAAATTCTTTAAATTTTCTTCTTCCTCGAGGACTATCTAATACGATATTTACACTCAGCGTCCACTTTTCTACATCGTCTGATGTATACGAAGGGCCGGCAGAACAGCTCATTTTCCATCGATTTTCCAAATTCAAACTGAAACGTGAAACATTTTTTAACCTTTTGATTAATTCTTATAAGTAATAAGTTAAATAATTAAATTGTATTTATAGCTAATTTCTACAAATTTTATACGACTAATTCACTGAAGCTCTGATGTAAAATTATTATTTATAAGTGCTGCAAGTTTTTGAAATACTCAGATCAACGGGTACTACGCCCTATCTAAATTTTAAATGATAGGGAACGTTTCCATTAGTGCCTTGTTCTACAATCCATTAAAGATTAATCGTTTTGGCTAGCCCTTCGTTTTTTTTTTTTTTAAATTAAGTGAAGTATATTTGTACATTGACGTTGAAATCGTAAAATAAAAACTCATCTAAAAAAATTTATAACATAAAAAGAGAAAAACTCGCATTGCTTTACGATGATGTTTTTCAGTTTGATTTTTGTGGGAATGTAAATTTGGGAGAATTGTCAACCTTAAACTTATGATATTAAAAGTGATTCTTTTTCTTCTAATTGCGGGGAGGGAGGGCGGTGTACAAGGAACCAAATCGAGAAAATGATGAAAATCATTCAATACAGGGTGTTCCGTTTTAATAGTACCCCCTTCATACCATAAGCAGAGCAGCACAAAGTGGTTCGTGAAATATGACGGATTATATGTAAAAAAAGTTTGAAAATTTTTCAAATTTTCGTTCAGAACTTTTTAAAAAGCTGTTATAAGTACTTAAGTAGAAAATTTTTCTTGAAGTATCACGTTACCCTTCACTACTTGGAATAATAAATGTTTGTCCATTCTTTTTGAATATTTTGGAAATAAATTGTTTCGTTAAAATTTTTTTCTTTTTTTTTTCAGAAAAACAATTTTTGATGAAAAATAAATTTCGGCAAAAAACGTTCCTTTATTAAAATATTTACTCAATTTTGATACATTTTCTCTAAATTAATTGAAAATTTCAATAAAAAGAGCTTTCTGTTGAAATTTCTATTTCCATGGAAATTTTTTTTCTGAAAAAAGGATACAAATTTTAACAAAACAATTTTTTCCAGATCATTTAAACCTGTTCAGGAAAATTTGACTATGTCAATTGCGGGGGGAGGGGTGCGCCGTTACTTTAAGAAAAATTTTCTAGTATTGTAAATTTGTACCTATTGCTGGGGTAGAAAACGGGTCGGATGATTAGAGGGAAACAGCGGAAAGATAAAAGGAGAGTACAATGTAGGATGCGAATGTGCAGGAGACAATAGAAGGAATTCTGAGAAGTGATTAAGGAAGGTGAATGAACGGATAACAACTAACCAAAGTAGAAATTGTTGGAAAACTGCTCTAAATTTTTTGAAAATGAAAAATTGAAATGCCTATAACGCAGCCCTTGTCATATTTTGGAACGACAACCGATGCTACACGAGTCCAACTTTTGTTGCTCTACTTGTGGTATGAAGGCGGTACTATCAAAACGGAACACCCCATATAAAATCACATTTTCAAGTTTGTGAGGAGAGTGCTTAGGGCTGAAAAATCCAAACTCCAAAAAGACACATCTAGGACCTCAATTAAATTTGCATGCCAAATTACCATCTACTAAGGAGAAAACATCCTTATAATTTCGCCTTCTAATGGACAAAGAAGGCTGATCTTTGGATATATTACACAAAAATTTACAATTTTTGGAATTCTCGTCCTTTAGTGCATCCTACCCACATTTTCGGTGCTTGACTCAAAATAACCTACACTCTTATATTTAATTTCAAATTTGTCTTCAACGTAAAAAGTCTATTGGCAGAATTTGAGCGGTTTTGGTTTGTAATCAAATCCAATAATTATTTGAATAAAATAAAAATAAAAATAAGTAGTAAACATTTCCAAAAATGGTTTTAATAGACTTACAAAACTTGAAAATAGATTTTGTTGATGTTCCTACTTCTTATCAATCGTATGCAATAGTTTGGCATTCATTGGCGGAGATAAGACCGAAATTAGGAGGGGGGGCTTCTATACCTTTGTCTTATTATTACTTGAAAAAAAGTGATGTGCGGGTGTTTTTGTTAATGTTCCTGTTTTCAACCCTTCTGTTCATACAATAAGGAGGCTCGGGCAAAAATTTTGCAACATACCAGGAATGAAAGGTCGAAAATGAGTATTTAAGGGCATCTGTGTAATGAAAAATTGTAATTTTTCTGACTTTACTTCTACAAAAAGTTGATTTTAAGATTTTCATGAGAATATTTGAAGGACAAATACAGCTTTTAGGGGGTAGGGGGGTTTGAGCCCTCCCATAACTCTTATCTCTGCCTATGCTGGAATTCTTTGACATTATGACAGATAAAATCAGTCTAAATAAATAATTGGGCACTGAAACATGTTGGTCCTTAGTATCAAAATGTGATGCTGTTCGGGTGAAAGTGAGAGTAGATTTTCATTATGTTATATGTATTTCATTGTTTGCCTCGGTACTGTGTGTACTCACTCAACATCATTGGGAAACTAGTTTTTACAAATGGCAAATCAATACTAATTATCGACATTGTTTCTAGAATTTACAAATGAATGTTAGAAATAGCAAGTAACGACGCGACGAAAATCATGTGACGTCATTATAACGTTAAATTGTATTGTTAATTCGCTATATAAAATTGTAAGATGTCTCAACAAATTTTGGGATCTTGGACTGTTGGACATACATTTTATAATACTATATCATCTGAATTAGAAACGAAATTGTACGAATATTTCATTTGTTTGTGTATTTGTGTCAGGATACCAGTAGGTCTTGCATGCTTTTTTCAATAGGAAAAGTGAGGTTTTTTTCTAGGACCTCCCTATTTTCTATTGCTTAACCTATGGTATATTTTTCACAGTTATTTCGAGTTCAGATCTCCAAAGTTCTCTTTTCACACAATCCCCAAGTATACTTTATTAAATACTTATAAATCATCTACATACATCTACCGTCTGAGAAGTTCTAACACAAATTCCAATGTGAGCCCCTTGTTTAACAATTGCAGCTCGAATGAAACTACTAGATAATAGTATTTACTTAGTTTCACGATAAATCCTCTTGAAAATACAGTTTTAATAAAAAAAATAAGTATTCACTCAGGATATCCCTTTTACATAGTGTGCGTAAGCCTTCAAAAGTACTCCTGTGCCAATCTCTAGTGTGTGAATGTGGACAGCTAGCCCTGTTATCGCGTTATTTTTACACGAATACTAAATTTTGAAAATTTAATTCATTCGATATGCACCGTGAAAATGGATGTAAAGTGTGAGGAATGAAAGCATAAACCTCCCCATCCCCATATTCAACTGACCCTTGAAAGAGTTGTTCGTATTTACATTGGGAATTTTCGTCATGTCAACAAATAAAAAATTATGCATACCTATCACTATTCCGTAATTGAAAAATTTCATCAACATTTTACTATCAATAACAAATTACTGAAATTGTATTCTTAATGCAAACATAAACCAATTTTGAAAATATGGCAGCGACTCTGAGACTTGTTTATCTATGCCATAAAAGTCTTTGCGGTTAATGGTTATTTTGTAACAACATTGCGCTATAACACTACGACTTTCAGCAATTTTATTATTTTCAACACTGCCATCATGACATGCTTTTTTCTTCTTTATAAAAATGAGGCTTCGTTACGTATTCGTTTTATTAACTTTAGTCACGACCATAGGAAACATCCCTAATTAATTTCACCCTTTGTTAAGCCTATCGATCAACTACTGATATAGTCTTCCTACTTTCGATACGGTCCAATTTTCATTATTATATTTATAAAACATGCAGATAAAGGAAAAAACGCATCAAACGAATTGAATAGCTATCACGTAAAGTATTTTCATTTTTCAAAACACGTGCCGTGCTTATTGAACATTATTATTAATTTTATAGGTATTTTTATTAATTAAGTACGGCTAATCCGTCGGAATAACTGGATTTATTATTCTGAAAATTTTCAAAACTTTGTCGGTTTTAAATGATAATCAAATTAGTTGTTAAATATAGGTATAGGCCTATTCTTTGGAATGAGTTCAGCGAATGAATGCATTAGTATACATCTATAAGTATTTAGACCTCTTATATTTAAATTGTAATATACGAATTTTCACGCCTGTAGTGAAAGAAGAGCTTGGTGAGGCTTAGAGCCTATCCTGGTGCTGGATTGAGCTTCCTCTGGCTCGTCAACATATCAAATTGAAAAATTTGAAAGAATTTGTACAACCTTCTTAACTTGATTTTCTATGTCATATTGTCCATGAAAACAAGGCTATTACAATCTGTAGAGTTACAGCGGATGATTGGGGGGGGGGATATATATATATATATATATCAACAAAATACATTTTGAGGTTCTAAAAGACCATTACGACCATTTTTGGTCAAGTCTGAAATTTATGTTCATTTTTTATTTTTACCCCCCCCCCCCCCCCCCAAAAAATTTTTTTTCTTTTTTTTTTTTTTCCCCCCCCCCCCCCTCCTAAAAATCATTAGCTCAATTTGATACCGACCAAAATCGATTAAATTTGGGAAATAGGCTTCAAATGGTGGCGGATTTGATATTTTGGAGTGGAATTGACTTCGGGTCAGAATTCAGTTACACCCAAATTTGGGGGAAGGGGTCCTGAGACGCTGAAATCGCAAAAATAGATTCTTTTTAAGCCAAACGATAGACAATGCAAAGTTGTATAATATGCATAAAAATCATTGCCCTAGGTCAATTAGAAGGGGAGGTATGAGGGATTTTTACTTTTTTGACCTTAAAAAAAGGCTGCTCCTCTCCTACTTTCCCTCCAAATTGAGCTAGGAAGACTTAACAGGGGCTATAGATGTGTGTTTTGGGGGTTTGGACACTTCAAACCAATTTCACCCTCTCACAGCCCTGGAAATGTAGTTTTTTTGTCGGTTTATTTATTTTTTCAAGTTTGTTCGTCGCATAACTCCCCTCCAAATTAAGTTGGGAAGTTGAAATTTGGTATGTACATTTAGTAGAGGTTTTAGATGTGCCTTTTGAGGGATTCGACTTTTCAACGTTATTACACCCCTAGTTTTTTGGTAAATTTTTTTATTGCGAATAGCCCTATCAAAACTAGGACACGAGCTGTGGTTTATTTCTTGCATATGAATCTGGCACGTAGATTTAACGGGGTTTTCAATGTGGCATTTGATAGTCTAAATTATGCGCTTTAAAATCACTTTGTACCTCTACCAATGAATTCATATAATTCTAATATTTCATGAAAATCAGGTTGAAAAAGTATTGCTTTTTTTCTCCTATGGTATCCTCGAGTACTCTCCTCCACAAATGAAGACTGTACACAAACCTGTTAATTCTTGTAGAGAAAAATTATCTATGTACGTTTGTAATTATAAAAGTTTCATAGTAAATTACCTTCTTTTAGTTTGATAATTCAACTACCATCACATTACAATGCCATGATTTTCAGACATAACTCAGATTACAAAAATATTTTGGAGAATGGATATGATACGAAATCTTATATGTATTACAAGTAGCTATATACAAATAATGACCATCGCCACCAAAGACAAATATGGAAGAATAAATTACGTACGGGTCAACGATTTCCCACGATAAAGCAACGTATTACAATCATTTGCTAACATTCATTCGTAACGGATACACTTTTCTCGCCATAAAAAAAAGTACCAGCACATTTATTCAACTTCGTGAATAACAATGTGATGCACCTGATGTTTGCTGGTCCTTCAAGCGGAAAACCCATCGAACAATATTACACGATTAATGACGATATTCTACTAAAGACCCATTTTTGTTAAATGATATCTAAAAATTCACCACAATGGTACGCAACCATTAAATCTGGGATAGTTTTAAGATACCGTACCTGTATAATCGTGTGTAAGAAATAAATCACAATATTTCGCATCTTAATGCGTGTCACGATTATACTCGTCAGCCATCATACAATACTTATACACATAGGCACCGCAGAGGATGGCATCAAGCATGAACTTATACTCGTATCTATATGTTTGAGAGTTCGTCCATAAGATATGTATAGGTACTCTACACGTATATATTATGGTATTTTGACTTTTTGACTAACGAAATAATCGGTAATTATCATATATTTTATTGTACACTTGAAAAATGAGGGATTAGTATGCGCTGTCTGCAATATAGACACACCAGTCACGAATTTACTTTTCACATTTCTCTGTGACAAGGTTTACGATGTTTTTTTATACATGATTAACGGTAGAACTACACCAGAGTAAGGTACCTACCTATCGTGAATTTCATACATGGTTCAGGTTCAGGCAGGCACCAACATTGTCTATGTGTGCTGGAATTTTACGATATAGGCCTAACTATCTCATAATATACTACATAAGTACCCAACGTTATTTTTGTACTATACCAATGCCGGTTTCATCAAAATATTAAGAACTTCTCGTAATTAATAACCAAACTCTTTATATGAAACTTATATAAAAATGAATAGATCCTCGTGTAACCTTTATGCATGTACGAATGTACGTATATTTAAACTGATAAACAATCGATTAGCATTCTGTTATGTGACTATGCGGGTCCTGAGGGTAAAACAACGCTAAACTGATCAATATTTGCGATAAAGAAAGTATACCTATCAGGTATCTTCTAGAATCCTAATTGCACAAATAGCATATGCCTAAGTAAGTACCTAAATATATATAAGATTATTCAAACAAAAGTACATATCAAATCAAAAATGAAATAAATTCATTTGATAACATGGATTGCGTTCCGCTTAAGTAAAATAAGTCTCATCACGTGAAGTACTGCAATACGAATTTAAAATAGATTAACACAGTGGTCGGAGTACCTAGACCTACTATATACCTATGACTTATACATGCCAAACTGATGTATAATGCACTACACCAATTCTTTTCCGTGTAATAATCACTTAGCCTATTGAAAGCATAAAATATTAAAGGTTACATATACAGATAAGTTGATGTATAAATCGTATCTATCGTGCGAAATGTCAGGTGTGTAATAAACCTATGATTACCTGCGTAGAAACTCCCCACAAAAAGCGATAAGCACTTGAAACGCAGACTGTATAATATACTTAGTGTTATATCAATATTAGTTTTTGAATATTTTAGTCTTGATTTTCTGAAACATTGACTACATCGACTCAGGACTTACGTTTACGATTTTGAAATACATTTTATGTACACATAATGAATACTTAAATTTAAAAGGATCTTTTACAAATATTCAAAATTATTGTACATAAGTATTATACCAACGTTAACCATACCAAATGAATCAGCGGGGTTGGGTGAATTGCAGCACGCAGCCAATGTTTTTTCTTAATAATTTGTATGGCTAGGGAGTGGTTAACTTCGGAATGAATAGTTGAAAACCACAATGGGTACATCTATGACAGGTATATTACATACTAGATCCACATATCAGATTTAAACTTTCAAACATAATACACTTTTCGGGACTGAAGAGTCGAAATTTCCAAAAAATGTATCTAGGATCTCTATAAAATCTACATACCAAATTTTAGCTTCCTAATTGAATATAAATAGAAATTAGATGCGAAACAAATTCGAGAAATAGTAAAAAAGGACCAAAAGTACAATTTTTAAACTGTACAGATGCATGCAGGCTGAGGACAAGAACATTGCTTTGCGATGGGTTTTCAGCCAGATTTTCGTGAGACATTGTACTCACGAGAAATCGTTTTTTTCCTAATCACTATCAAGGGTAGGAAAGGTTCCTAGGACCCTTACTAAATGTACATACCAAATTTCAACTTCCTGGTTCAATTTAGAGGGGAGTTATGCGAGGAACAAACTCAAAAAATAAGAAAAAATGACCCAAAAACCATATCTTTAGGGCTATGAGGGAGTGCAATGAGGCTGAAAAGTCGAAACCTCCAAAAGGCACATCTAAGGTCCCTATTGAATATACACACCTAATTTCAGCTCCCTACCTGAATTTAGAGAAGAGATAGAAAAGTAACTGCTCTTTTTCATGGTCAAAAAGGGAAAAAAACCTCATATCTCCCCTCTTAATTGACCTGAGGGGTTGATTTTTGGGTATGTTATACTGCTTTGAATTTTCAATCGATTGACTTAAAAAGGAATCATTTTTACGTTTTTGGCCACTCAGCACCCTCTCTCCCAAATTGAGGCATAACTGAATTTTGACCAAAACTCATCCACACTCATATAAATCTGATCCGCCGCTAAACTGAACCAATTGATCGAATTGGAGCGATTTTGGTTAGTATCCAGCAGAGTAAATGATTTTAGTACTCGGGGGAAAAACGATAAATAAAAATAAACATCTGACATGGTCAAAAATGGTCTTAATGGTCTTCTAAAACCGCAAAATGGATTTTGTTGATGTTCTCCTTCCCTCATCCACCGTAGGTTGATAGACTATAATAGCCTGGTTTTCATTAACAATATGACATAGAAAATCAGGCTGAAAAGGTGATGTGTGATTTCTTTTTTGCTGATATTCTGGCCTTCAACACTTAGTTTTTTATGTTCATTTATGAGGAGGAGATTTACTGCAAAAAAATCAGGAAGTAATGCTCGCGCAAACTGAAGGCAAAAATGTTGAAAATAACAGAAATGAAAGGTTAAAAAATGAGTAATTAAGTATTTACAGGCATCCGTGAATTGAAAAATTGTAACTTTTTATTTTACTTTTGTAAATTGTTAATTTTAGATTTTTTTTAGAATATTTGTGAGGTTAATTCAGCATTTGGAGGACTTGAGCCCCTATGAATCCCAAGTTTCAGTCAATTTAAAAAATTGGAATAAAATTTGTATTACTAAACATTATGGTATACATGACTGTAATAAATGAGCAATCCATGAAAAAATACAGAAATGTGGCATAAATTTTTGCATGGAATAGAAATACCAAGTAAGGCTACCCAATATCATTCTAATGTTTTCTTTTTATACTGATTCTTGAATGGGTTACCTGGACGCTGAGAATTCGGAGTTTTCAGTATGAGAATCCAAACAAAAAGTTACGAGATAAGAAGTAGCTTTTTGAAATGAAATGCGGATTTTCAGAATAAAAGAATAAAAGTTTTTTTTTTTTTAGGAAACTGATAACGTGGTCGAGAAAAATATTACCTATTATTAAAGTGTACAAAATCCAGATATTGAAGAATCTATGTAATGATTCCTTGCTGTGAAATTTTCTTACGTTATCAGGTTGCAAATTCAGTCCAGTTAGATACGTTTTCTGTTCCTAAATAGATTCGAGAGATTATACACATAGGTATGCCTGTTATCGATTATAAAAATGTATTATCCGCAGAACATATTAAATAAGAGTAATTAATTCGGCACGCCTACTTTTTTCTTACAGATGATTTTGAATTTTGATCGACGAATTCATAAAATTTATTCCAAATTTGAAAAAACAAAATGTTGCTATGAAATTAGGTACTTACTTAGCAGACTGCAGGCATATAAATTATCTAACAAAAATTAATAACAGATTATTCGCTACTTCGATTACACTATATATTCAAAATTATCACAAAAATCATTCAATACAGAAGAGAAACATTGTTAGCACTACGATCGCAATGAATAATACACCGGTGGATTCATCACTCGATTTATTCCTTATCAGTATTTTTCATGTTCATCATAGAACCCCAGGAAATACTTTCATTATACATCAGAACCAAAGTGAATCATTTCAAAACAAGGAAAAATGTTGATAATGTGCGAAGAATCACGAATGAAAATTCATTTCGAAATTGAAATTATAAACTATATGATATATTAACGAAACCAGCAATACTTGGCTTGATTTTTATTAGAGATAATTTAAACCGTATGTAAAGCAATTAGAAATTACTTGAAGTGAGCGAAGAGTTGTAGAGTTCTTCATAAAGTTATACCGATGAATAATTACTGGAGACAGATGAAGTTAATTGATTCAATGGTTTGAACGGTTTATTCCTGTAAACATTTTTGATTTTTTCACATACTAATATTTGAAAATCGATAAAAATTCACTACGCGTAAAACAACCTGTATTAGTAATTTTATTCAACTACCATGTTTATTTTCTGAGAAATTAAGTATCTCAATAGACTATACCAATATAGTTACATATTATGTACGTGCCTTTCAAATGTGTTGTTATCACATTTCACAGGTTTATTTGTTTTATCATATTCACCATAAAATCATACTCATACAAGAGTCACAAGACCACACCACAGACACCATTAGAAAAATTGCGAACAGGAAAAACTATATGAAAAACGAAAATCTCACATTGTAACGAACATCGCTATAGGTACGCGCACCAATCAAGTTTCGAATAAGTGCGAGGATAGTTTTTCCACTACTCACCGGACTCACTCAGTTCTATTCGGTGACAGTGTTACCGCATTTTCGGTGCCGAAATGATATTACTTTCGTGGCATCTCGCTCTCGGGGACAAACATCGCAAATGACTAAATATAAATAAGAATTTTAAATAACTAAGTACATACTGCATACGTCGCCTGCACAAGCATATGCTATTTTCATACTACATCGTGGTCGTGTGGTTAAAATAAACAGCTTTTTTCATCGTGTTTGTTTCGTTTTCAAGTAGAATGGCATCATACTCTGCGAAACATTTGGTTACATACGGTGATTTCTCTGTGCTTACAAGCTGATTGAAATGCATGTTGTTATTTTTACTTTTCCGGTTCATAAGGTATTACGATGGATACCTAAATGTGATTTTTAAATAGGTGCTAATTTACTGCTTTGTGTCGAATATGTTAGGAAACTATTAATGGCTTATACAAATATCTATATTGCCAATTGTAATTTAAATTTCGGTTATTCTGCAAACCTGGTTTTTTTCTTCTTCTAGCGAAAATTTATCTAAACTGTTGCAAGTTTTTATAAAACAGAGAATTAAAAAAAAATATTTTACAAGGAACACATATTATTAGAAATTTGGATTTTGTCAAAACGTCATTCTAGCGAATGTAGAAAAGTGTACTAGGAAAAATCAACTTGCCTGCTTAAATTTTCAACTGGCTTCGAAATTTTCAGTTTTTAAACCAAGTATACTAATGAAGGGAATTTAGAAGGCGCAGCTGTAGTGTCAATTCGTGTCACATTTTTTAAAACATTCATGAAATGATCAAAGATTGTCTGAAATTAATAGCCTGCCTTGCATTTTTTTTTCTTTGAAAATGGGTCAGTGAAACATGTACCTTAAACGATCCTTAAATCCCAGTTATATCGCTAACAGCTATTGTTTATTTTTCGATTTTTTGAAAAGAATTTCTAAAAATTTGTGCATAGTTGAACTATCATAGTTGCTCATTTAACGTAGCAACCCATCGAAGAAATGTTCCATAACTTCCAGAATATCAAAATGGATGCTAAAAATTTGTAAATTATACGAATGTCTGTAGAGAGAGATTGTCGTAATTTCATAATATGACCGAATACTACCAATAAAACAAACTAAAAAAACAAGTTGTCTATCTTGAAAATTAAAGGGGCAAATTCTATTTTCAAAAAAATGAGAATAAAATGAATTTTCAATATGGCTTGAGGTAGTAGGTGTAAAACTGAATGAATTTTATACTGTTTAATTGAAGGAGTCGTGCTGAAAGTAAAATTAGAAAGATTTTAGAAGCTATAACTGCATTCCATATCTAATTACCTGAGGTTCATTCGAATACACGTCCAATAAAATGCATACTGCTCTCATCAAAGGTGTTTGATATACACACAATATACAACGTGTGAAAATTATTTTGAAAATTTATACTTTTAGGTAAAATACATTTGAAAATGTTATGTATGGACGTTGGACAAATTTGGATAAGTATTGTAAGTTGTAAGATTCATAAAAAAGTTGGACATCTGCATTAAGCTGCTACAGTTCATCTTGAAGCCATGAACTAAGTTTGTGTGCAAAATTTCTTAAAGGAACAGAAAGCTACATCCAAATTCCATATCCTAGAGATGGTAAAAAATTTTACCTAAATGTACGCTGAACAGGTATCTGTAAGAAGCATTAAGAATTGTACCAGCGAATGAGTTTAATCAACTTTTCATTTGTACTGGTAGATGTCGCCGTTACTAAAAAAAAAAAATCAAGGCGTAATTTGAAGAACTGAATTATTAATGCTAGTAATGCTATAAAAACAACAGAGTTCAAAAATTAGATTTTCCAATTGGTCTTCTTAGTTCTGCTTGCTAATTCTGTTGTTTGTTTGCCGTCATAATGGTAGACTTTCGATTTTAAATGACCAGTAGAATAAATTGTACAAGCATAATAATATCTGTATTCCGAAAAAAAATGACTTACTGATTTACTTTTTTTATTTTGTGTTGAAGCCAAATATATCAATGGGCAAATAATACGTTTGGAGCTTTTTATTCATTGGTATAAAATGTTAATTGCTTGTTCTAATAGGTACCTAGGCTACCTGACCTACCACCTCACGACCTAATATCTGTTTACGCCATTTTGAAAAATCATAATGCGAGTAATGCAGTTATTTCTTTAATTAAAATACACGTGTCCAAAAATCTTAGCTCTTAAATTATATTTCATTCTCATTCTCAACTTGAAAAAAAAAAAATTGAAGCAAACTCATTAATCGTACACATAGAGATGATGGTATTTGAAAAAAATCTACAAAAATACATTATTCAGCATTTCAAATGAGTGGTTTTTTCAGGAAGAAAAAAGTATTATTATTAGGGGAGAGTAGGGTTATTGTGCGTAGTGGGTAATTGTGCGCATCGTTTTCTGTGGAAACAACAATTGGTCGGAAAATTGTAACTGTGGAAATGAAATCCTTGTGATGTGTTGGAAATGAAATCCTTGTGATGTGTTATCAACATCTGACTATCCACAAACCCCCCCAAAAAAAAAATTTCCTCGTAAAATTCACATTTTCAGTTTTCGTAGTCT
>FIZR01031925.1:0-27859 GCA_900060175.1 Ferrisia virgata | reverse complement strand
TTGGCCATATCACGTATTTCTTTTTTTCCCCTTTCCCCCCCCCCCCCCAACAAAAATTATTTAGTCGAATTTGACCAGTAGGCTTAGATTGTCGAAGGATTTGACATGCATGAAAATGGGTGATTGATGCTAAGGAGCTAAAATCGTAAAAATTTGTTCATTTTTCAGCCAATCAATAGCGAATTAAATGTTGTACGACATTTCCAAAAATCAACTTTCCTTGCCAATTAGAAGTGAGAACATAAAGATTCATCCTTTTTGGCCTAAAAAAGAGTCAGTTTCTCTCCAAATTGAACTGGGCGGTTAAAATAGAGTCCTATATGCGCTTTTTGGAAGCTTCGATTTTTCAACAATATTATAACCTCTTACAGCCCTAAAAAAGTAGTTTTGTGTATGGTTTTGTTGTTTTTTTGAGTTTGTACCATGCAAAACTACCCTCAAAATTGAGCTGGGAAGTTGAAATTTGACTTTTAGCTGTACTCGGAGTTCCCCCAAAAGACACATCTAGTGCCCCCTACCGAATGAACATAGCAAATTTCAATTCCTATCTCATTTTGGTGGAGAGATAGGGGAGGAACGGCCCTTTTTCAAGGTCAAAAAGAGGAAAAATCCTCATATCTCCCCTCCTAATTAACCTAGGAGGTTGATTTTTGGACACGTTATACAACTTTAAATTTTCTATCGATTGACTCAAAAAAGAATAATTTTTGTGTTTTTGGCCCTTCACCGTCCCCTCCTCCAAAATGGGACAAAACGGAATTTTGACCTAATGTCATCCCCACTCAAATATATTTAATCCACCGTCAAACTGAGCCGATTGACCGAATTGAAGCGATTTTGTATAGTATCGAGCAAAGTAAATAAATAATTATAAAAAAATAACAATAAATATCTGACGCAGTCAAAAATGGTCTTAATGGTCTTCTAGGACCTCAAAAAAGATTTTGTTGGAATCTCCCCCTCCAACCACCGTTGGTCGATAGACCATAATGATCTGGTTTTCATTGACCGTTTTTTAACACTTCGAAAAAAACGACTATATTAGGTTTTGCCCCAAGGGATGCTCAATTCAGCGCCAATGGACGCCTAGCATGCCTTAACACCCACATGGCTACGGTCCTTAGCAGACATGCCAGCGATTATAGAGCGTAATGTACAATGGTAAAATTTTTTTCCGAAACTTTGACCCAAAAATCAATATTAAATTTGGTCCGATCATAGATTTAAATTTCATTACACGAGTTTCTGATCAGTACACAAAACAATTCAATAAATCGAAACCATCATTTTTCAATGAAAAACTCGCTTAAAAATCGGCAAAAAATTCTCGTTAAAATTTATAGACTCGATTAATATTCAATTTGCACACCGAAAATTATGTTGAGGCCTCATAACATCAGACTAAAAGCCCTTTTATTAATGCCGAATACACCCAACAAACATTTTAGAAAATTTTCTTTCACGGATTCGGAGCACGTTCCGTTATGTTTTTTCGGTAGCATGACGTGATACAAACAACATTTTTAAAATCACCAAAATTGTAAGAAAAAAATATTTCGCTACAGGTGGTCTTTTAAAGCAAACCCATGATCATTAAAATTCTTCACATACCAATTTTGTTAAAAATTCATCAAATTTTCGTACAACGTTGTATCTATACAGAAATGATTATCTAACGATTCGAAGAAGATGAAAATTTTAAGCCATAATTTTAAATTCCACCAAGTACTACTTATCGAACTAACCTCCCTCCCCTCCTCCATTCTCAGATTTAGAAAACATGTACAACCGATGCGTCGAATAATAAACAAAAATTTTCGTTCGAAAAATTCTTAAATACCCATCCAGTCGACAGTTTGCCATTTGTAAAAAAAAAAAAAAAAGACCTACGGTGAATTACAATCCCTAAGTTTTTCTCCTGCTACTGAAAAAAACATTTAAAAATAAACAACCAACCTTTTACCATTTTATGAGAAAAAACTTTCATTAAAATTTCAAATGACAGACATTGCACGGAATCAATCATGCATTCGAGATGGTTACCAGCGATTGAATATTCATTAAAATATTCACCTACGTAGTGTCGTGGCATATATGTATTCGGCATTCAGTCGCCTCTCACAAATCGATCTTTTTTTTTCGAGCAAGAATAAAAAAAAAAGAGAGAATAAATTAATTGAATCAAAACAACTGGCAAATAGCTTTTAAACGATAAACATACGCGGTAAATAAACAAATACCTGTACCTAAGCTCATGCCTATGCATCGTATTAAAGAAAAACACGCGAAAAAATCATCCGATTTGCTTCCACAAAGCGTAGGTATTTCTCAATAAATCAAATAAAAAAAAAAAAAAAAAAAAAAAAAAAAAAAAAAAAAAACCGTTGATATTTGGCGAAAATTTACTCGATGCTTTATTTACAACACATACCAACTGCGTGCCAGAAAGAGGTTTATTTCGTGGTTCATAAAGTATAATAGCATCGGATGTAGATAATCACTATTATTTTAGAAAATCAATCAAAATATCTAAGTTTTATCGATAACTAATCATATCGGGTCCCTACGAGTAATTGAGTAGATAGCAATACGTTATACCTAATACCTAGCTAACCTACCAGGACATTGAGAAACTTTATCATAAATATACATGTGTAACAATTCGATTCAGATTCCCTACCTCCTCTCTTCACTCTCAGCAAACTAACACGAATTCAATAATAAAAAAGTAAACTTCAACCGCCACCAAAAGCGAGAATTTGTACAACAAATGTTACCCGAACAAAGTTAGCTAAATGTCTTTTTCGTATTATTTAACCGCGCGTTCATAAATGTCGCCATGAAGTAGATTACATTACGTGAAGTCACGTCCAACAAACACTTCCTCGTTATGACATTTCCACATTTCGCTTGGATAGTTTTCACCACCATCGTACAGCCAATTATATACCTACTTGTATTATTTTTAGCTCGAGTCAAAATGATCAAATCACCAATGCGAACTAGCAGCTCGAAAAATTACACGAAAATGGTCGATAAAACGCGTGTACAAAGGTCTTACATCCTACATACAACGAATAAAAATCCAAACCATTAGATCACGCTAACCGGGCATTAGGTCAGCTGATTATTCTATCTACTTATATTCGTTGTATTATTTAAAAATCGTGTCGTTATACAGTTTAAATTTCACTCGCTGCGTTGTACCTAAACACTTCATTAAAAGCTGGCTTTGATCGAACACCCGGTACCCAATCGAAAACACAACGTATATACACACACACACACATCTATAATACAATCGACGACGACGATGTTTCATTTCTACAGCCGAAACGATACATCTATATTTTAGACTTCGGTAAAGAATATAATTTCAAAACGTTTTCTAACGTTTTTATGGCTCGTGCTCGTATTTGTTGTGAGAAACTCGAAACAACTGAATTAGCAATAATCTCGTTCCAAAAACTTTTCGACCAGTTCTACGAGCTCTGTTTCAATATTCCCAATCACAAAAAGGTCCACATAACGTTAGAAGCTGGCACTTCAAAGAAATCGTGCTTCTTCAAAAAAGGAAACAAAAAAAACAACAACAACATCGTATTAAATATAGATTGATTTCTCAACTCTTACATACGAGCTTCGTATCACTTATGTAACGTTTTCGACTCAGCGCATTCGTATCTAAGAAGAAAAAACTATTCGATCGTGCTTTTGAACATATTACGTATGTCTTGACTCGAAAACGTTGTACTTATACGAATCGAGAAATTTTTATATCGCTAAATATAAAATTTACGGGATAAAAATAGCAAATCATCGTCGTATAAGAACTCTCAAAGTAGAAGTACTTAGATAAAGTATAAGAACTGAGCTGGCCAGGCCGGTGCGGAAGAGAAGGAGGAGTTAAGAGTTAAACCAAACCTCCTCCATGGGTGAAAAAGAATGAATTTTCACAGAAAATAGCACTATCAAGTTCAGAAAATGCAGCTTTGAATAGTTACAAAACATATTTTCCGAAATTTTCGTGTTTGCTTCACTCAAATATACATGTATTCTTTACAAACATATTGCATTTTAGTATTTTTAGGGAACCGAAAATTTAAATCCAGCTCCAAGTTAACCTATTAAAATAGTAACACAAAAATAACATCGTTCCCTTAGAACAATCCACCACACGAGTCAGGAGTTAGCATATGTTACCGGTCAAACCCAATTTTCGGATAAACTCGAATTTTCCAAGCCAGACTAGATTCACCCAGGACGAGCTAGAATATTCTACAGGTTTTAGGGTGTTCTAGTCCATCCAAAGACAAACTAGTTTTTCTTATGTCAAGCTAGAAGATCCTAAGGACCGTACGTTGTTCTAATTTTGCCTTTGCATGTTTTGGGAAAAACTAGTACATCCGATGGGGAATAAGATAAATTGGATTAACCTGTGAGAATTTCATTCAACAGGCTATTATTCTTGACTTTTTCTGGGAGGAGAACGGTTAATTCTTCGACTTCGGCCAAAAAAGGAATTTTTAGCCCGATTTTCCAAGTTATATTATCAATGAAAACTAGGTAATTATTCTGGTTAATTTATCTGTGCGGGGGGGGGGGGGGGGTAATCAACAAAATCCGGTTTGGGGTCCTAGAACATCATTACGACCATTTTTGGCCATGTCAGATATTTATTTTTATTTTATCCCGCATAAAACTAAAAAATTATTTGCTCAGCTCGATACTGACCAAAATCAATCAAATTTTTGGGAGTAGGCTTCAATTGGCGGGCCATTTAATGTTATGAAGAGGGGATGACCACTGGTCAAAATTCAACTGTGTCCAAATTTTGGGGAGGGGGTACTGAAGGACTAAAATCGTAAAAATGATTTCTTTTTGAGCCAATCGATACACAATTCAAAATTGTGTGACAAATCCAAAAATCAACTCCATGGCTCAATTAGGAGGGGGATATGAGGGGGTTTCCCCGTTCTTAACCTTGAAAAAGAGCTGTTCCACCCCTATCTCCTCATCAAATTGAACTACGAACTTGAAATTTGGTATGCACAGTCATTGGTTGGCCCTAGAAGTTTTTTCGGAGGTCCCCACTTTTCAGTCTCATTTTACCCTCTCCCAGCCCCAAAATGTAGTTTTTAGGTCGATGTTTCTCATTTTTTGGGTTTGTTCCTCACATAACTCCCCCCCAAATTAAGCTAAGAAAGAAGTTTAAATTTTAAATGTAAATTTTAAATGTGCCTTTTGAGATTTTCCTAAAATGGTTGTTTTTTATTGGTTTTTCTTATTTTTTGAATTTATTCCTCGCATAACCCCCTCCCCCCTCCTTCCACCTCCCACCACTGGGCTAAGAAGTTGAAATTTGGTGTGTAGATTTAGTATAGGTTCCAGATGTAGGCTTTTGGTGGTGTCGACTTTTTAGCCTCATTGAAGTCCCCTCCCCTACCACTGATTAGAGAAAAGCATCGCGTCAATTAACATAATTATAATATTTGACGAAAATCAGACCGAAAAAAGCTTTTCTCTGGCTGTAGCCTTAACTTTGGTCATGGTCATGCTCAAAAGAGGAATTTCATTTCACAGACAATGCCTTTGGTTTTGACCGAAGAGAGAATTTTTATCATTTGACTAAAGCTTCGATTTCAGCCAAAAGGAAGGTTGTATTTATTAAGCTATATTCACGGCTTTGGTCAAAAGAAGAATTTTTTATCTGGCCTATGGCCCTCGTCATGGTCGAAATGAGAATTTTATTTTAAAGGCAATGATATCGGCTTCGGACAACACGAGAAGTGCGTTTCTGAGGCTATAGTTTCGACTGTGGCCAATGATGAATTAAAGTAGTAACATTTTATACACTGATAAAAAAAAAACTTTCGAGGAAATTCCCTCACAGATTTTGAGAGATTTTTGCTGGTCCATGGGCTCGGGAGTTTTTCTTAAGTATATTCAATTAACCTGTTGATAAGCTCGAATGGATTTTCATGAAAACAGATAAAAAACGAAAAAGATTTCTGATAATTTTGATTCCTGGATCGATTGATATGGGAAATTGAAATTCAATCAAATGGTTTTAGGAATGAGTATGGATGGAAAAACAACGAAGAACCGGGAACCAAAAACGTAAAGAACATGTGATTTTAGAAAACAGGAACGAAAAAAATAACAACAAACTAGAGTAATTGAAGAACGAGAGTAAAAAAGAGAACAATGAAAGTAATTTTATCATTTTTGAAGAACAAAAAAAATACCTTGGCAATTCATTTGAAAGAACAAGAACAACTATTTTCAGTTCCTTTTTTCATTTTTTCTTTTTTTTTTTTTTAGTTTTAGCAGGTATTTCCTGGATTTGTAGTAATTTAAGCGCATTTTAGTGATTTTTTTTCCCCAGGTCTAATTCTCGTTTTCAATAATTTTTTTACCCATTTGACGACTGGGGGTAGAGTTGAAGAGCAAAAAACAACAAGAATGAGAACACAGAACCAGACAAAACCAAATAAAGAACAAGAACAGAAAACGAGAACAAGATTTCAAGGACTGTGAAGAACAAGAGCAAAATAAGAACAAAGTTTCCAAATCGTAGATGAAAACAAAATCAACAAAAAAATTTTGATTTGCAAAAAGAAGAAGAACGAGAACTAAAATTCATTCGTTTTCCCATCCCTAGGAATGAGGGTGTGGGGTTTTCATATTCTAGGCATTCAAAAGCTTATTTAACATCATCGTAGCTTATTCTGTTAAATCCAATTATTTGAATATACATACTTAAGCACGAATATTTACTACTCTACCTACAAGAAATCATGTAACTGGAAAGTACCAACAAACTAAATAACGTAATTAAAATCGCTTACCTCTTCATAGATGAAATTATCAATCTCTTCCAAAGGTCTTCCATATAAATTCGAAGGAAACGGTTCGTACTTGTCGGGAAGTACGGATTCATCTTCGATGCTAGATTTGCGTTTTCTGGCGAATCCGCATTCGCGAGCTATCTTCACCGTTTTATTATCAAACTTATCGGCTGATTCTTTGGTAAACGGTTTGAAATCCGGTTTCGGCTCATTTTTCCGACTAATAATTGAGCTTCCGGCCGACGACGGCTTTTGCGATTCATTTCTCGATTTAGCCGACGATTTTTTCAACGTAGTCGGCAACCGAATACGAAACATATTTAACTATCCGTACAGTACCGTTTCATCATGAAAAACGTTCGTCGCTACGCGCTCGGACGGCGAAAAAAATTTCCATATTCACGCGTAATTTATTTGACATTTTTCCCTTTCGGCGTAGATGTGAATTTCTAGCTGAGCTGGAGCGCTAATGTAGGTAGATAGAGATAGAGAGAGAGAGAGAGAGAGAAAAAAAAAACACGACACCTTTCAAACTGCGAATACACCTGTAAAATAAAATTACATCGATACATTAATTTCCGAAGTAGTTTGAGGTGATCTAGGTATACGTATATAATACCAATGTTAGAAGCCATCAACTTGAAATTATTTTAATCTAGTTACAAAATGGTTTGGTTGGTAGGTTGAGTAGATGGGTAGGTACCATCAGCCGTCGAATCAATTAAGCCATTACGACAATCTTCTTAACGGATTACACGTACCCTAATTTCAATTTCTGAATAGCAGATCTAGGCGTATTAATTTGCCGGTCAACCTGGGACGTCGCCGCCGGTAAAAGCACAAACGTGTATAAACGTCGAATCCTTCGACCGAACATAAACCTTTATTGTTCTTTCGTACAATTAAACTTACATTAAAAATCTAACTTAACGTCCTTTCACGATTTCAAAAGTACCTCGTGTTAAACGGCTAGATTTTTATTCTATTTGGATAATCTTTTGCAAGGTCTTTTGTTTCGTGTTAAGACAATAATTTAGGCTTTCGTACAAGTACCAGATAAAAATCTTCATTTTCTCGCAAAAAAAAAAAAAAAAGCAAACTCGCTTGAATTGTGACCATAAATAAAACAAAATGAAATCAAGATAAATTGCTCGCTTGATAAAACCATTCTTTATCAACAGGTAAACGCGTAACTCTTCGTTTAAACGATACATACGAGTAGTATACTAAAACATATGTGACTTTTTGCGCATGCTTTTACCAGATATTATTTTTTTTTTCGGTTTTATTTGCGTTTAAATTTAATATAATTGTATAACCTCCATCAAAAAATTATTCGTGCGATGGTTATTTTCAAGTGCCATCATTGATAACGTTCAACATCCAACATCATCTAAGAATGGCAAAAAAAAAATGCAGCACACAGAGTAAAATCCATCTTTCAACAATAGGTACCTACTACATAATATCTACACTCTCGTGTACGAAACCCAGCATCGTATTTATACTCCCAGAACAAAAATTAAGCTCACAATAGCGAGAAAGTTGTCGCTTTGCTGAAAGTGTTGAAGCTAACTATTTGCTATTGTTTTTAATGTTGTATATTTGAATCAGAATTAAGCTTCTAGATTTTAGTTGGGTTTCTTTCACAGATCAGATTAGCATTTTTATCGTTTAGTATTAATTACACAACTCGGCGCTCAGCTACTCTTTTGTATATGAAATGTTACCGTATCGTAGTTGAAACGTGAAGGTTTTCTTTACTTATTCCATAAAAACGACTCATTAATAAGCATTTGTGTGGGTGAACTTGAAAAACTTCTTAGATGCAGACGAGAAAAAAAAACTATAACGAGAGTACTGCTCTACACATATCGCGAATTTTTTTTAAATTTTAAAACACTTATTCCCGAAAGAAAAGGAAAAATTAACGCGCAACTGTTATCGAAAAATTTTATCATCAGTCACTGAGATTATTGCGCTAAAAATTGAATTTTTTTCCCCCTCAAACAATTGGGTTATTTCTTACGTCACTAATACAATTTTTTTTTTAATATATAATAAAAAAATCAAGTCGTATCCAAATTTACGAGGTAATAAATTATTCGCTTTGCAGACAATTGCTTTTTATCATGATATATATTTTTACACATGCTCTACAGAAATATGTAGAAAAAGAAACTTTCAAACGAAACGAAAATGCAAAAAATAAGTACTTTCGATGACATTTCAAAAGTTTTTGAAAAAAATATAGATTTTTACTAGCAGTGAATATAAACAAACCCGTATCTAATAGGCAGATGAAAATTCGAAGGATAGTGGAATGTGCGAGTCGATTGAAAAAAAAAGTGCATGTTCTTTGGAACTCGAATCATCAAATAACCTACCATAGGTGACATAAGCATAAAAAATGACATCATAACATAAATGTATGTAGAATATCACCTCAGGATACTACTCATTTTTTGTCACCCCTCCCCTCTCTTTTCTTCCACTCATGAAAAATACTGGTGTATAAAATTGTATCAAATGACCAATTTTAATCAAAAGGCCAGTATAATTAGTGAACCTTGTAGAAAATTATTTTTCCAACAAAACTTGTCATATGGAAGTTTTGCCTATCTCGATAATTGAAGGGACAGAGCTCGTTTAAATTTTAGTAACTCCTTCAAAAAATCAAGATAGGCAAAACTTCTATAAAAGAAAATATGTTGCAAAAATTTTTCACTACAAGGTCTAGCACGGAAATTGACCACAAATCACCGATTTCAGTACTGAACTTTGTGGTAAAACATTTTTATAACAAATTTTGTTATATAGAAATTTTGCCTATCTGAATTCTTTTAAGGAGCTGCTAAAATTTAAACAAACTCTGCCCCTTCAATTATCAAGATAGGCAAAATTTTCATATGACAAGTTTTACTGAAAAAAATCTTTCCTACATGGTACACTGATTACATTGGCCATTTGATTGAAATTTTGAAATCATTCACGAGGTAAAATTTTAGATGCTAGTATTTTTCGTAAATGAAGGAAAAGGGGGCAGGGTCACAAAAATTAGTAGCATCTTGAGGTGGTATAACTTCATTTATGCTATGCCGTAATGTTTCAGTCCTGTGCCATCTATGGCAGTTTAACGAAAATTTAGGAGCTTTTTCACAATGATTTCAAAATACAATTCAGAAGATCAATTTTACTTCCTTTTTAGCCTAGTTTTCTATGTCCTATTGTCAATGAAAAATCAGGCTATTACAGTCTTTCGATGTACGGCGGATGAGTGGAGAATACCAACAAAAGTCGTTTTCGAGTCCTAAGAGACCATCAAGACCATTTTTTGACCGTATAAGATATTCATTTTTTAGCGAAGGCTAAAAACATTTACTCTGCTCGATACTGACCAAAATCGATCCAATTCGGTCAATGGACTAATTTGGCGGCGGATTAGAGAGGGGGTGCTGAAAAGCTAAAAACGCAAAAATTTTTTCTATTTAAGCCAATTGATAGAAACTCAAAGTTATATAACATATCCCAAAATCAACCTCCTACGTCACTCAGAAGGGGTGATATAAGAGTTTTTCTTGTTTTTGACCTTGAAAAAGAGCTATTCATCTCCTATTCCCCACCAAATTGAGCTAGTAAGTTGAAATTTGATATGTACATTTAATAAGGTTCCTAGATGTGTCTTTTGAGGGGTTTCGATTTTTTAGCCCCATTGAATTCTTTCTACCTTTAATATTGATTGGGAAAAATTCAATTCTCCAGATTGTAATATCTCCCGAAAATCAGACTGAAATCGCGATGCTTTTGTTTAAGATATGTTGGAAAATAATTCGCTGCAATTAAAGATTAATTTAGATACTATGATTGCAGTTTATCTAATGCTTTCGAAAGTAAAGGGGAGGGGGGAGTAAAAAAATTCCGTAATTTGATCAAATTATTGTGATGAAAATTTATAGTCTCTGACAATCTGATGATACTCTCTAAACCCTCACATCGCTTTAAAATTTCTAATTATGGATAAAAGTCTAAATTTTTTTGGAAATTTTTGATAATGACAACATATCGTATGATCTAAGAAGATTAAAAAAACTTTAAAAAGTTATTTTGTTTCCCAGAGGTTACAAAATTGTAAATGAAAAATGGTAAAAATCGTATATTTCCATTTGTTTTGAAATGAAAAAAATGAAAAACTGACAATTTTATCATTTTTAATGGTATTGTTGATTCTATTTAATCCTAGAATAGTTTAGACAGATTTTTCGCCATTTTACAATTTTAAGGATTGGTTTACTACGGCACATACTTAACTGCCAAAATTTTTTTTTTTAAATCAATTTTTTCAAAAATTTTAAAGTTTTAAATCAAATTGGCGAAGGATTGGTTATGCACCAAGTCAGAGATACCAAATTTTTACCATATTTATTTTACGATTTCTCATTCACCATTTTGAAATTTTGATATTATAAGGTCTCGGTTATAGACACTGAAACACTAAGATGCCTCTCTGCCACAGAAAATTCTTGTAAATAGTTACTCGCAAAATTCTCACAAGAGAGAGCTGATATTTATTTGGCCCAAAAATTACTTTTTTTTTTTAGTTTTCAAAGTAGATTTCACATGCAACACTTTTTTTGAAATTTCTCCTGCAATTTGATTGGTTGAGATTTTCATGAGTTATAACAGCGATCATCTGATGTGACATTAGATAGTTTACAGTTGTTGTTTTCATAGGCGAATTGAAGGAGGGTGCGGGAGGCTAAGCCCCTCCATATGTTGAATTAGGGCCCCTCTAGAAAATTTTTCTATGTGTATTAAATTTCATACAAATTACTATAAATGTTCAAAACGTCTTGAAAAATGATGAAAATGTTAAAATTCGAGCGTCATTCAAAGTTTTGAGCCAAGAAACAAACATGGTTGCCATTTTTTCATCATTCTTGTTTATGTTTTTATTCACAAGTATGAAAAAACTCCGCTCTTTTAAATGGTTCAAATCTCAATCTTCTCACATTATTTATTTTAAAATGTAGATTCTTGCTCGGTCGATCTATAATCTTTCAAAATGAAACTGAAATTAATTCATTTTTTAGAAACTCGAAGACAAACAACAAAAAATGGACAAAAAATGAAAGCAATTTTGCAATAAAATAAAAACTTGTCAATAGCATATTTTTCGAAATCATTCAATTTAATCGGTCATCCCAGAATCCGTACAGCTTGAAAATTCAATATTTTCCGCCAATAATGTAGAAAATGATATAATATAATAAACACGCAATGACAATGTCATACATCGCCTAAAACTCATGTTCGATTATTCGCCTGAACCAACATCATTCGAGCGTAGACATTCCGTCGAAATTTTTTCAACTTCAACCGTAGTGTATTTCATGTACATGAACGAACTGTTCACGAAAGATGAGAAATTTAGCGTAGGCTGAATGATGACGTCATCGCGAAAACTTTTCTCTAACGCTTTGCGCTGTTTCGGACTTTAAAATACATTTTAACGCCTCAACCTAACTAACCAAAATAAGCATCTAAGGTATTCGTATAAACGAAAAATTTACCACTGTAATTTTCATCCCCCCTCCCTCCCTCTCCAAACAAAATCTACATTACGGAAATGAAATTTAAGCGGTAAAAATTATCGAGTTAAAATACGACTCTCGTCATCAGCCAAAAACACTCGAAGCGATAAAAACAAGAAGAAAAAATCTTCAGACAAAAATCAGCATCTATTGTTTAAACGTACACCACAAAAGACAATCATTCCGATTCTGTTCCTTAAATAAAACCGCTCGTACTTCGTCATAAACACTAACTTCTCTCTCACTCTTCGTAGTATATTGTTTTTCGTTAAGTTTAAAAGTATCACCTAAAGCAAGACTGAAATTTCCAACGAAAAATATCGCTGATAATAAAAAAATATATAAAATTTCGTGAAAATTAAAACACGCTTTTCAAAAAAAAAATAACCACCCGTGTCATCGCTGTTATTTATATATATATATATATATTTTTTTTTTGTCCCGTTTCATACGACTGACATCTGCGAACCGTTTTAATTTCGCACTTGTTGCAGAATGGAGCTCTTCAGTTAGAAAAATTATATGATGAAGTTCGCTAATTGCGAACCGGAGCCGCATTTCACCGCGAAAATAATTTTTTTATATGCGGTTCGTTTATGTATTTCGAACGTTTGTGTAGTTTTACGAGCGAACGGCATCATTTGTGAGATATTTTTCCTCGTTCCAAGTGTGATCGTTAAAGGGCATTTATTGAATTTTCCTCTCGACGCGTATTCCATCGGGGCGAATTATTTTTTATCATTAGTTCAAACGAGATAATATTTGGAAATTTACTACCAATGATTTTTACGCGTGTAATATTGATCCGCCCTTCGGTAGATTAGCCTTTTAAGGTATTGAATAGGCAAATTTATTAACCTTAGTTTTATCATATTTACGGCGTTTTGTGTATGCAACTTAATTAACACGACTGAATGTTGAATATAATACGCTTGATATGTACTTCGTTGATTTAGTTATTTGCAATTTTTTATTTTTTCCCTTCAAAATATGTTATTCTGTGTTTTTAATTTTTTACTCGAAAATTTTTGTCCGTATATAAATTTATAAACCAAAAAATAAACGGAGAGTTGTTTTGTAATTTTCATTTTAATAAATGAGTGAACGTTTTCGAGGGTAGAATGCAATTTCGTTCGAATTTCGATTCTTAATTCAATTTTTTTCAAAATACCATATTTTAATAAACCTTACGAATCAAAGCAAAAAACTGTATTTCAAAAATTAGAGTGAAATAAACCTGAAAAATGTCTAAATCGGATAATTTGGTCCAATGAACGTGAATTTGAAATCTTTTTTTTTTAACTTTCGCTTTATTTATAATTCGGGTTTTCTACATTCATACAAAATATCAGGTTTTTGAAAAAAATATTTTGGGTACAAAAAATAGAAAATTGGAACTAGAAAATTAATTGATTGCAGTACAAATAATACATTTGTATTTAACACCCAAACGTGTTAATTATGTTACATACTCAAAACGCTGTAAATATAGTAAAACTTGGTTGATAAATTTGCCTAATCAATACATTGTAAGGCTAATCTACTGAAGAGCAGATCAACATTTCACACGTAAAAATCATAGCTAATAAATATTTTATAAAAATTAAAAATGAATGTGTTACGATGAGAATGAAAAATATTTCAGTAAAAATGACTTATGACGATTTTTCGTATTTTAGAAATTCGGACGGTCTTCCGCCATCAAAAAATCCTTTAAAAAAAAATTTAGGCAATTTTCCTTTTCAGGGAAAAATTGTAAATCATGGATGTGTAATGCTGAAAACTATTGATAAGTTTACCAATTTTTTTTTTTTTTTTTGATGATTTTCATATCCCCCATAACGAATTTTTGAATCTTTTTTACAGTCAAATCGCAGAACCTTCAATTAACCGTGTATGTATCTTTGCTTAGATTTATATCAAGTGCAAAAATGATAGAAAAATCAAAAACATCACACTTTTTTAATTTTTTAAATTGACATCCATATCAATATTTCACATTAAGTGTTGAAGTAATCAATTTTTTTCCATTCCTTAAGACATAATCATCTTTTATCACGAGTTTTAACATTTCAACATAAAATGCAAAAATCTTTTATAATCATCTTTCATGCCGAGTTTTTGTTCAAAAACTTCTCAAATACTCAACTCAGACATTTCAAAATAAAATCCAAAAATCAGCCATACTCATCTTTCATTACGAGATTTATACCAAACTTTCCCATCCTTGAGACATAACGTAACGCCAAAAACGTAACGTTTTCACAGAATGAACCCCTCCCCCCTCCTAAGACATGTCCATGTCAAAAACGTAGCCCCATCAGTGTAGGATTCAGGATCATAAAATTAAATTAGCTGTGTTTTGATACCCCACTCAAAAATATTATCAATTTTGCAATTGACCTCATCCTCCTAGGAATCCATATGCACGTTATTACTAAAGCTAAAATATATATTCTCTAAAAAAAAACACGTCAAAATATTCCCTAAAAAAATATCCTAAAATACGAAATATGCAAAAATATTCTCAACCAATATGGGTATCATTTTGCAGGGAATTTTATTCTCTATTTTGTTATGGACAATAATTTAAAAAAAAGGTGATGCATCAAAAACTGGACAACATTTTCAATGAGGTAGCAAACATTGACGATTCTAGAAACGTCTCATGGAGGTGGTTCGAAAACTTTTCGATTGTTGGGGTGGTGCATAAATTTTTTTTTTTTTAAATAAGTAATGCATAAAAAGCTGTAGCGAGGGCGAAATTTTAAAAATACAATTTTCTAACCATCAAAAATGCATTTTTCGAAGTTTTACAGCATAAAATTAAGGATAATATTTTCTTGAAATATTCTCTAAAAACAGTGAAAATTGCCAAATTTAGCTAAAATATTCCTGAATATTCTTCAAAAAGGATCAAAATATGCTGAAATATACATTTATGCCTAAACATTTCTCTGAGTAAAAAAAATTTTTGAGCCCGTATTTGAGGTAACAAGCCATTTAATTGCATTATTTTTGAAAAATAAGAAATCTCAATTTTTGCGATTTGCAACGTTTCAACCCGCTTGTAGAGGGTCAAAAGTGGTTTCACATCGAACCGAAAATGCACTACGTAAACGTAGAATCTAAAATTTCATCTTTTTAGCTCTGTGACCAGGGTCTTACACCATTTTTAATGGGGGGGAGGGGGTAAATGACGTTTTTTTGGAAGATGATCTTACTTTGAGGACCCCTAACTCCATACTCCTTTGAGCTACGGACACAAAATTGTGCATACCTTCGCGAGTTTGACCAAAATCCGATATATATATACATATATTTACTGCACGTTAATATAGGTACATAGAAACCATAATGCATTTTCTAGCTCTATAGCTGGGATCTTACACCATTTTTAGGTAAAGTAATAACCACGAACTTATTTTTCTTTTAAAAAAACGATCCTAATTTGTCTTTCAGTACAACAATTTCGAAAAACTATACAGAAACCAACATAGAAAGAAGATACCGCTATCAAAAATCGTTAAATTTCTCAACAATGTTGAAGTTTTTACTTTTTTTTTATTTTCAAATTGAAATAATTCTAATCTAAAAAGTAAATATACATAAATGCGAAAATTCCTTCAGTTAAATGACAACAAAAATATTCGCTTTCGTTGTTGAATATTTTATGACAATTTCTTCACATCTTGTGCCCCGCTAAATCACCTCAACGGTATCATAAATTACAAAACACTCCATACTACTGCAAAGTTATCATTTAACTGCGCATAAATTTCACTTTAGAACTAGCGTCGCGTAGCTGCCCGAAATTTTAAACTACGAATGCTTCATTTCTCGACGACCAACGCGACGTGATAATATATTTCCAACGAAAATTACCGAGAAGAACTAAAAATATTAAAAAAGAAAAAAAAACGTATCCTTAATTTGTCTCATTTAAACCTTTATCGAATATTATGACACACAGATGGGTACAAGTGAGCACTAAACATCCATTTATAACGAGTAATATCCCATTACCCCAATTTCTTATCAAATTATTTACAGACATTTGTATAATAAATACTGACCTTTGGATGAAGAAAAAAAAATAATTCGATTCGATCGATGATAAAATAATAACAAAAGAGTAAAATAGCACGAAACTATAAATTTACAATTGTTTAAGGAAAATTTCACACATCCCTGTTGTTTAAATACGTATAAAATTTTATTCTATTACTTCATTTTACCATTTTCAATGCCAAAAATTAATAGCTTACAAGGGAAGTACCCCAAGATTTTTTACAGCTGTGTAGAGCATTAAATATTATCCCCATAACCAAAATTTCAGCCCCTTATAGATCCATTGGGAGGGAGGGGGGGGGAGTTATGAGGGGTGGAATATCAAAAAATTGACGAATAACATTGCGAAATTAGTGAAAAAGTAAAATAACTCGAGTTCATACCGCGCTTAGGGGCTAATCTTTTCACCACGTGCTACCCTCGTTATGGGCCACCCAGGGGTGGAGAAGACGTTCGGATCCGCGTGTAATACCTCAGCGGTGTATTTTTAATCATGTAAAATGCAACTAAAATAATTTAAAAAGTGAAATAACTAGAGTTCAACGCGGATCCGGGAGACTACACCACCCCTGGGTGGCCCATATCGAGGGTTGTACTTGGTGAAAAATTAGCCCCTAAGCGCGGTATGAACTCTAGTTATTTATTTTTTCTATTTTTCTCAATGCATTTTGGATGGCTAAAAATACACCTCTCGAGGCGTTACACGCGAATCCGAGCAACTACCCCCTCCTTGGGTGGCCTATATCCAGGGTAGTACGTGGTGAAAAAATTAGCCCCTAAGCACGGTATGAACTCGAGCTATTCCAGTTTTCATTAATTTCCCACTATTATTTGTCAAATATTTTGGTATTCCACACCCCATAACCCCCACCCCCCCCTCCCCCGTGGATCTTGGGGGGCTGAAATTTTGGTGGTGCGGATAATTATTAATGCTCTACATAGTTGTAGAAAATTTTTTTCATTTGACGTGTAACACTTGGGGTATTTCCTTTGTGAGTATATTACGAAGATTTTAATTTTCATATACTTTTCAAAACAAATCGAAGGTATCAACGTCTGTAAAATAGATTCGATAGCCAGACTGAATATTGAAAATGAAATTAGATTCATCGTATTCATCAATTCATCTGACGTCAAACGTATCCTATTCTTATCAAAAATATTTTCGACTACTTCCTAGTAATTCAAAGTCTTTCAAAAACATCAACAAATCCCGTTAATCAAATCATCTAAGGGTAAAGAATTTTTCCAGCAACCGAATAAACTGAATTATCAACTAAACAAGTTTACATGTTCAATTTTGAAAAACGCATTCTGGCTTAAATTTGCGTTTCGGTTTAAATCAACGTAAAAATATGGAAGTAAAAGTCGCGACAAAAATAAGGAAATTTTTACCGTAGCAGTTATACGGATGTTTCACGCATCGTACTCCTTATTTTTATACTACAAAAAAGCAGGAAGAAGAAAAAAAAAAGAAAAATTCCCAAACATGGAATGTTTTCGCAAATACACCATTACTCGCCGACGTATTCGTATTATAACTTTTACAAAGATAATAATAATTTATGGTTTGTTCGCGGAAGGTAACCAAGGGAGGGAAAAATCACCCAAATGCGCAATTTAGGAAACACTGCTAATTAAAAAGTCAAGGCTGATCGTGATTATATATATTATTATTAAAAGTCGACTATATCGAGCCTTTAAACCGCCGACGCTGTATACTTTACTTATACATAATCTTTCAGTACATCAAATTAACGATAATGACCGCGTAAAAAGGTACCCCTAAAATTTATTTTCACTACGTAATTATATAGTTTTTCGGAGAAAATTTAATTTTCTCATTGATATATATCGTTTTTTTTTGTTGTTGTTGTGGATTTCTATTCCGGATCGTGATGCGTTCGTGTATTATAAATTCGACTAAGAAGTTTACACGATGATTAACAGAATTTTCATTCGATTTCTTCATACTTATCATGTTTAAAATACATGGACATCCGAGTTAAACATAGGCTGACACGTAGGTCTGGCTGGATACCTGCGAACGAGTACACAGAGGTCGAGGTGTAACAGTTTTGGCATTTCCGAGCATATTTTTTTACGAATCGTGCACATTCCTCGCGTAAATTTCAACAACTTTAACCCATTCGCAGCAAATGTTTATTACCGAAGCGTAAAATATTTTCCCCTTTACAATCGACGACGACGTGCTACATAAAAATACACAATTTTAGCGTCGGTAAATCGCGAAATTACCTTTTTGCTTTATGTATGCAACCCTCGTTACAAAATATTATACTTTGTCCACATGGCGCCCGTTAACGTATGCAATTCCAGTATCACCGAAATATACTTATCAGAGATGAAACAATATCCTATCATCGTGTCTCCGTTATGACAAGTAAGCACGTACGTTCATCTAAATCTATACCGGTCATCGTAAGTTCAACAAGTTCTCAATCGGCTGCTCTAAGTTTACGTAGGATTGCGTAGTTTTAATTTTTTCTAAAAGTTTTCCATAAGATGGAAAAAAAATTGAAAAATGAAAACTCTAAAAAAAAAAACTATTTACTTCTGAAAAAAATATCAACGAAATTTTTAATAGACCCAGAGTCGATCAAAAAATTAACTTCGACTAAGACCAGACTTCAAATTTGACTTTCGACTTCGAAATGATCCTGGTAGAATTCCCAAACTTTCACTCAAGACTACATTCGACTCCTGAATCACCCAAGATTTAATTTTTATGACTGCAAATATTTATACTTAGCTTTGAAGCAATTTCAACACCTGACTTTTGACTCTAATATGATTTCGAAATTAATTTATAACTTCGTTGAACCAGATTTAGGCTCGTCTCCGGAGTCAAGTTGGAATCTAAATCATTTTGACTCCGACTACAGACAAACTCTTGCAAGATATTGAACGAATGTTGAAAAAAAAATCACTTTTTGCATTGCCTCTACAAAATTTTCCCCTGCTATTCAAAAACTATAAATACTGACCTGACTTTTACCCCCTCGCTCCTATGAATAAATCATACTATCAAACTGATACCGATTAAGAAATCATTTCGAAATTTATATCAACTACGTGTATTCTTTCTATTTATAATTCTGAACGAGTTTGATAGGATGTGTTTTTACGGCGAACCGAGTAGGCAATTCTATTAACGCGCATAAGTGCATACTACAGTGGGCCAAGGCGTATTCCCGGATAAGCATAGCGAAATGCCATTGATATCAGATTTTCAAAATTTTCACAAAACATCATTTGGTGTCCCTAAAAAAATTTCAAGGCCAAAAAAATTCCCCCACTGTACCTCCTCGTCAAGAATATTGAAAAAACTTTTTTTTTCGGAAAACAATTCTCTATTCATGTGTATTTCTGTAAAAAATTATGATTTTAATCAAAATGTTTAGAGAAATTGTGGGTCTATCAACTTGAATTTCTTACAAAATTTTTCACTCCAAGGGGGGGGGGGACATTGACAAAAGAAAACTTTGAATTGCTGTCGGTACGAACCCTAGGGAGATACATGAAATTTTTTTTCGGCAAAGTATATGTTTTAATGACCTTAATTTTTAGAAATTTTTTTTGAGATTTGGGCTGTTCTCAAAAACTTATAAAATGCTCAAAAATACATTTTTCTTAGAAATAATGGATAGTATGCTAAACATGAATATAAGTAAAATTGTTCAGCGTGAAATTTCATGTCGGATTTTGTCACTAAAATCTTGGCTAAGGAACGTAATTATAGAATTGTGGGCATGGGCGCGTGGGGGTAAAGGGTCAAAATACGAACGAGAGGTTTGAAAAAAACATAAACGCCGGATTCGTACTCAGCTTGCCTGAATTAGTCGAAAAACACTCCTCTCTTAATATTTTGATCCACTTTCGACATGAGAAAAAATTGAAATTTTGTTCAAAAAAGGCAATTTTAAATACGGCGGCAACTTCCATATTAATACCAAACAACAATTTATAACAAAATAGTTTTGAAAGTTTATATATTTACTATATTTGTGGATATAAAATCGTAAGAAAGTAGCACCGAACTTTCGCGGACCCGTTTTGGGGTCCAGTAGCACCTCCTCACCCAAATATAGGGCGATACCTAAGTTGGTGATGCTGGTGACGTTTTCACATAAATTGAGCCCCCCGAATACAATAAGGAAGTCAGATTCACTATTTGACCTCAGTTAATACCTTATTTAAGTGCAGAGCTACCACTAAATTTTTACACTTGCAACAATATCCAAAATAAGGTATTAATTTAGGTCAAATAGACGTATTTTGAGAATTTTTCAAGTTTTTAAGAACCGCTCAATTTTCAAAAAAAATTCTAAAAATTATATGTATAAAAACACATAGTTGAACGAAAAAAAATTTTATGCACCCCCGTAGGGTCCGTAGCTGCAGGAATTTAAAGTCTTCTTTTGTCAATGTCTCCTCCTCCTCCTCCTTTGGGGTAAAAAATTTTGTAAAAATTCATGTTGATAGACCCATCATTCCTCCAAAACATTTAGATTAAAATCATAATTTTTTCTCAAATGCGTGCGAATAGTTTTTTTTTCAAAAAAAAACGTTTTCTCGATATTTTGGATAATGGGAATGGGGAAATTTTTTTGTGGACATCCAATGATGTTTCGTGAAAATTCATGAATTCAAAAGTAGATTTACATTGATATATACATTTGCTGAGTTTAACAATGCGCATCTTTCGTCAAGGTACACGGTATAAGGGAAAAATAGCACACCAAAAGGGCTGAAAACCGAATCCAAACAATAGACATTATGTTAAGAAAGTAAATTCATTCTACGGATGATTTTTACTTCAAGTTTTGAAAGTTTACTCTTTTAAAAATAAGAAAACCCAAGTCACGTAATATAATCACCGTTCGACACTTTGAAATCTGCTGTAATAAAATTTCAAAATTTAAAACAAAACTCAACGTATAAATACAATTACTCCGATGAAAAGTATTTTCACAAAAAAAAAGAAGAAGAAGAAGAGAAACGGATAATTGCGCAGCACAACCAAATTATAAATAAAGCTTGGCTCATAAAAAAATCAAAACAATCAACACGGGTCGTAAAATTTGAATAACAACGCTCCGGAGAAAAATTAAAAACACCTTAACTTCATCCGTTCTTCAAATTCGAAGAATTATTACAAGGACAACGCACGAGTAAACTTGATAATCCGTAAAAAAAACTCGTACTTGGGATAGGAAAAAAATAAGGGTTTATATTTTCACAGGGGAAAAAAAGCCTTTAAAAAAGCTTGCAAGTAATACAACCAAACATAACTCATCCTTTAGGATTAGTTCATAAGTCAAATTTTATACACGATTGTTATATGTGTTTCGTATTTTTACCAAAATGTGATTGACAAGCTAATAATAAGTAAAGTTTTTGAAACAAAGTTTAAAACAATTTGAATTATTAACTTTAACAAACATTTAAAATTGTTGCCAATGTGTCAATATAAATAAATTTTTTTAATAATTTTTTCAGCCCAAAAAACGCTTATATATCTCTCACTTCTTTCATCTGCGGTTACAAAATAACTTTTTCTATTAAAAAGATGAAGCTTGATCGATAATTTCGAAATAAAGATGTATATTTTATCAAATATTTTTCTAAACAGCAGCGAGAATATGGAAAAAGAAAGGTGAAAAGCATTAACAAAATCGATCTTCTTAATTTTTCACACATTTCGGATTTCACTTTAATGTACTTACTCCACCATACAAAAACCATTTGAAAAATAAGCTCTTTACTTGAGGCATTTGGGTTGGTATTTATTATCTGAAAGAATAGCTGCACAGCATGTAGCGAGAAAAATAGAAGAAAAGAAAAGGAAAGGAAAAGTTTTTTTTTTTAAATATCCAACTTTATCTTCTTAATCTATATTGAATTGAAATTTCATTCCTACTTCATTTTATTTTCAATAAGAAGCTCTCTCAATTACTACGAATGTAAAATAAGTGGGAAAAAAACGATCGTTGAAAAAAGTGATTCACCAATTTAATTTGATAATAAATTTTTATAATTTTTGGATAACCCTTTTACCATCGTTATCAATACTAAAATGTCGATTTGTATCATTAAATTTTTATATACACATTTTGAGGATTCGATTTCGTTAGATATTCCCTACGATTGGCACTTCTTATACTTTGTTTATTGAACAAAAAAAATGTAGCATACAATTTATAACTATTTAAAAATCGTTTGCACATTTCTTTGAATTTTAAAAGAGTTAAATTTCAATCAACTTATTGATTAAATATTCTAATTCTGAATTTCAAGATACATTGTTTGAGACAATATCAACTAAAAAATAAGTTGAGAGGCGTTTCAGTCTTGGGGTTTTTTCAAAAATACGAAATGACGTTAAATTAACCTAATAAAAATTGGAGATCTCTAACTTGACCCTTACCTCCCCCCTCCCCCTTTGATTTAAAATTTTAAAATTTACGATAAAACTTGAAAAAAAAATCCTTTTTTTGATTTTTTTGGTGCTAACATGTTATAATAGACCACATTAGATCAAAAAAGAACTTTTCGCAATTTTTTTGCTTTTCAATGGTTTCAAAATTCTTTTTAAAAATGAAAAAATCAATTATTTAAAATTTTCGTAAGGTAATGAAGTAAAAATAGGACATCTCGTCTTTTTTAATGATATAATAAATGAAAGTATTTTTTTTGTTTTTTCAATTCAAAAAAATTCGAAATGTTTGATTTTTTTTCATTTTTAAACATTGTTGTAGTACTCTTGAAAAGAAAAAAAAATTACGAATTTTTTTTGTGGGTCTCATGTGGTCTACTATGACACGTTAGCACCAAAAAAATTGAAAAACGAAATAATTTTTTTTCGATTTTTCATCTAAATTTTGAAAATTTAAATCAATAGGGGGATAGAGTAAGGGTCAAGTTAGAGACTTCAAATTTTAACCACTTTCGTTTGATGTCATTTCGCAACATTTTTTCAATACCCCCCCCCCCTATTTCAAAAAAAAACTGAAATTGAAACGCTCCATTGAACACTTATCAAAATGAGAAATTTAAAAGCTTTATTGGAAACCAAAATTCAATTTCTAATTTTTTTACATTTTAGAAAGCATAAAAACACACTTCAAAAATTTCATTTTTTATTTTTAACCCCGCACAGCTAAATAAAATTTAAGAAAATATACTCACTTTTATCAAGACTAGAAATTTAAAATATCTATAAAATTATAATTTTTACCATCGATAAAAATGAAGAAAGAAAATTATTTTCAGTCATCCATTCCAGATTTAATCAAAATAAATGAAAATACAACATCTAATTTAAAGAGAATTCCTCACAATAAAGTCCAACTTTGAACAATATTGTAAAAAGCCTCACTCTGCCCATTATTCATCAATCCGCAACGACGTCCCTTTTTTCAAGAAACAACATTATTTTTTTCTTACGAGTTTTTTTCTCAGGTACAAAATAATAGGCCTTTTTAAAAATATTACTTTTGTTGCTCCAATCGAACTACACTTAGAAGTTCGTACCACGTTTTTATTTCTAAATATTACTACCATTCGATACCAAGCATATAAGTATCAAATAACCCCACCTGCTCTTCTATCCTTTCCGAGCATATTTTTAAGAATAAAAAATTCTCTAAAAGTCGGCTTCTTATACGTATTCTAAAGTACCCATTGGACCAGTTGAATTACTAAAATTAGAAAAAAAACACGTATTTGTAAAAACATAAAATTTTAGGAATTCCGAGCAATAAAAATCATAAATACGCATCTCGTATATAGGAATTTTCATTTACGGTCGGCAATTTCAACTCTTTACTATTCATGCCGACAGATCAAAGCTTTTATTTGAATTCGCGTATGAAAAAAAAAAAAAGAGGGTCCTCTTTTTTTTTACGAACTAGGTTAACAATCATCCCTGGGAAATTTCATGTATAAAAAAAAAAAAAGAAAAAAAATACGTATCGTCTCAATAGCGTAGTACAAAATATACCATTAAGATCAAAGATATTAAAAACAGACTCGGATGTCAGAATATTCACATTTCTTGAACATTTGAAAACCTCGTACACGATGCAAAAATTAATTAACTTGGCCGGAAAGATTATTCAAAGCAACACGACGAGAGATACCTTAGCTACATATAAACTTTGCCAACAGGTAATATACAAGACGATCTTACAACTTATTAAATTTCGATTATAAATACAAAATTTATTCATTACAAAATACTCCTAATACTTACCAAATTGACCGACCGATGATACAAAGCTAAATATTTGATTCTCGACGACGCAATTTAGGAAACCTCATTTTTGGTAAAAAAAAAAAAAAGAAAGAAAGAAAAAAAAAGAAAAATGTCATTAGCATAATACACTTAATGGTTCATTATAAGAACTCGTTTAGAAAAAAAAAAAAAAAAAAAAAAAAAAAAAAAAAAAAAAAAAAAAAAGAAAAGGAAAAAAAAAAAAAAAAAAAAAAAAAGAAAAAAAAAGTAAAGAAAGTAGTAAAGGGGTTAAACAAATGGGTGGGATTTCCCTTGGCCCGATAGCCGTAAAAGAACGACGACGGGCAAAAAATAGTGGAAAATTCACACAGTGTGAGAACGTCACATGTTGCCGCACTAAAGGTATACGACGCGCATAACTTAAAACTATAGCCAGTAGTCACGCAAATTTCACCTTTTATGTTTTACCCGGTAAAATTACAACAATTTTCCACAGTATCCACGCGAACTCTTCGACGGTAAACCCGGACTAAAACTGAAGTTTTAAGGAAGCCTGCAGTCAACGAATGGAGCTATTACCTTCCGCGCGCCTACCCGCTCCTTAGTGTGCGCGGTTTTACCAAACTTTGCCCCCAACATGCTGGCGACGGTTACGCATGGCATTTCTATATTTTACACCATACTGACCCATATTACGGTTCGTTTCACCCCCTAGTCAAAAATTAACGGGTTTCTATATTTAAAATTCAATATAATTCCGTATATAGTTAATAACCTTTGAAAAACACGCTGGCGAAATTTTCATCTCATTACTGGTCAACACACACACACACGTACCTTACCTATCAACTAACCTATACAAAATCATCCTCTTCAGATACGAAATTTACCCGCTTCGTCGCCTATATATATAGGCGCCGACTACAGGTTGACTATACGTATAGATAAAATAATATGCATTAAGTCGGCCAATTTTCCTTATTCAAAAGGGTAACAACTATAGCAATAATAGAATCAACAGGGTAAACCGATAAACTAACCATAGATTCGACTTTAAAATTCAATCGATTAGAAAATTTATCAATTTGTAAAAGGAAAAAAAGTATTTCCCAAACGTGCAGAGTATCCACACTATAAAATCAACTTCACTATATAAATGTACGCCAACTAAAGGGCTTTCAATTCGATTTTATTTAATTAAAAAATATAGCATAGAACAGGTATAAATAAATATCTAGTCTAAATATAGCATAAGATGATGAAGTGTGTCGATCTTTGTTTTTATGAAAAGCTGGTAACAATTTGTAAAAAAAAAACAAAGCAGTATCTTGAAAAAATTTGGTAAAAATTTCAACTCTCAAATCCAATTCTTAACAACAATTAAAATTCAATTCTTTCAAGTACGAGTCCCTTGGCTATGACTTTATACGAATTTAACGACAAAACATGGGAGCATTTTTTTGAAAAAAAGAAGTCACATACTTGCTACTGCGTAATTTCTTACATGAAATTTTTTACAAGGAAAGCACCCCAAGTGTTACACGCCAAATGGAAATTTTTTTTTCAGCTGTGTAGAGCATTCAAAATTACCACAACAACCAAAATTTCAGCCCCTAAGATCCATTTGGAGAGGAGTTATGAGGGGTGGAATATTAAAATATTGGCAAATAATGGTAGGAAATTAATGAAAACTGGAATAACTCGAGGAATAACTCGAGGAATAACTCGAGTTCATACCGCACTTGGAGACTAATTTTTTCAGCACGTATTACACTAGATATGGGCCACCAAGGGGTGGGGTAGTCGCTCGGATCCGCGTGTAACACCTCGGGGGTGTATTTTTAGCCATCCAAAATGCATTAAGAAAAATAGAAAAAGTGATGGTCAAAAATACACCATCGATGTGTTACACGCGGATCCGAGCGACTACCCCATCCCTTAGTGGCCCATATCTAGTGTAGTACGTGGTGAAAAAATTAGCCCCTAAGTGTGGTATGAACTCGAATTATTTCACTTTTTCATTAATTTCGCAATGTTACTTGTCAATTTTTTAATATTCCACCCCTCATAATTCCCCCCTCCCTCCCAATGGATCTAAGAGGCTGAAATTTTGGTTATGGTGATAATTTTCAATGCTCTATACAGCTGTGAAAAAAATTTTTCATTTGGTGTGTAACACTTGGGGTACTTCCCCTGTTAGCATTTTTTTCTTTATTCACCATGAAATCGGTGAATGAAATTTTCTAAAAAGATGTACGAGTACTTTACATCGAACAGTCTTGTTTTCAAAAATTTTTCAGAACCAATTTTAAAACTTGGAAGAAAATATTATGCAAAAATCATGGCTATGGCTTGTGTGTAACAAAGCGTCCACCAAAGGAGTATTAATTTTTTGGTTGTTTGATGTCCAAAGGGGGCGATATAAAGATGTATTGGGCTAAAATTTCGAAAATAAAAATTCTATCAGGGAAAAACTGATTAGATACAAATATTCATGTTTTCCTTGCTTTTTTGAGCTTTGGAAAAAATCCAAAAAAAGTACGCAGCTGTTGAATACGCCATTTTTAGTAGTTGTTAAGGTGCTTAAAAATATACAATAAAAATATGAGCCGATTTTAGGGGGAAAGGTTGGTTACCTCACCGTTCATGTGTCCATACCTCCACACTAGGGTGTTTCAATTTTAGGTTTTTTCGAGAGTTGCAGAGGGTAAAGGAAAGAAATTGCGAAATAGCGTTTAATAAACGTGGCAAAAATTTGGGGTTTCTAACTTGACCCTTATTCCCTAATCGGTTTGAAATTTAAAATTTACATTCAAAAATGATGAAATTCTTTTTTTGATTTTGTACTAACGAGTCGTAGTAGACAACATGAGACCAAGAAACAAGTTGCGGCGATTTTAGGGGCGACAAAAACACAAAATAGACTACTTACTAACTGAATTCGTCAAATTCGATACTGATTCGACCGTAGTTACTTCCCATTTTAGCGAAACTCCTTAACAAATACGCAAATCACCAATTCCTCTTCACTGATGGGTCTAAAAACTCAGATCTGACAGGCTGTGCTTTTGTTCATGAAGATGACC
>FIZR01031923.1:0-11780 GCA_900060175.1 Ferrisia virgata | reverse complement strand
GGGGGGGGGGGGCTGAGAAGTTGAAATCGCCAAAAGTGTTCATTTTTATGCCATTCGATAGGCAATCCAAAGTTGTACAACATATCCAAAAATCAACCTCATAGGTCAATTAGGAGGGGGGGATATGAGGGTTTTCCCTTTAAGAGCCTGAAAAAAGGACATTTCTTCCGCATATTCCCTCCAGATTGAGCTAGGAAGTTGAAATTTGGTATGCACATTTAATAGGTATTCTACATGTACTTGAGGGTCTGGACTTTTTATCCTCATTGCACTGCCTCACATTCTCAAAAATGTAATTTTTTGGTCTGTTTTGCTTATTTTTTTGTTTGTTCCTCACTCATATAACTCCCTCCTCCTCATGGACCGGGAAGTTATAATTTGGTTTGTAGATTTAGTATAGGTCCTAGATGTGCCTTTTACTGGTGTCGACTTTTTAGCACCCCCCCCCCCACATTGGAACTACTCTATGCTTACCACTGATCCAATTAACATATTTTTAATAATTCACGAAAATCTGGCAGAAAAAGCATCGCAAAGTGACACTTTTTTCTTGTATTCTCGCTATAGCTCCGTCCCCTGACTACCAAAAAAAAAAGTAAAAAACAAAAAAGTTTGTCTTTTAACGCTCTACAACGTTTTTCTGAGTCAATTTCTTCAAATTTTCCAGCATAACGGAATCACTTCTAGTGAAAGTCGCTAATTTTTGAAAGGCACACACTCCCTCTCTACTTTGATATAAGGTATGGTCCGTAATTTCTCTTCTTTTACTCAATAGTGGGAAGTGCAATGCAAGAAAAACGCTACTAAAAATGAATTTAGCAGATTTTTGAGAATTATTCGTGTCAATTGAAGATTATCAAAAATTATTTTTTTCTGAATGCCCGCTCCTGGGGGAAAAAATCAAAGATGCAAACATTTTTGTTTTTTAACATTCTACAATTTTATTTAAACATAAGTAATTGGCAAAAAAACAAACTTTGCACATGCTTATATTGCAAAAAAAGAGCAAAACATGCATTGATTTTAGCGAAGTTTGGTAATATTGAAGTACAATTTCCGCTTTTCAAGAATTTCAATCGGGTTTGGGATATTTTTGAGCTAAAATGACTGAACTCATATCGCTAATGCTAAAAAAAGGATCTGACGACAGCGACAAAGAATAACTTCACACTTTAATAAGGTTTCGATAAACGCATCGAATATATGTAGGAATTTAACCCTGAACGACAGTCGCAATTAAATTACCATTAATTTATACTTCGTACTCGAATAAATAATCGAAAACGTACAAAACTCATCACTGGAATCGCACAATTATTATTATTATTGGTACAAATTGATCGTTTTTTAACGCTCTATAACTTTTATTCCAACATTTTTTTGGGTCGGTGCGTGTAACTCCTCCTTTGCCCCTGTCCCCCAAAATGGATACAAGATATGCATGGATTGCAGTAAAATTGGGGAATATTAAAGTATATTTCCGTTTTCCGTGAATTTTTATCGGGTTTGTGGCTATTTTTGAGCTAAAATGACTCTACGTAGTAGTAACAGTACCTCGAATCAGGTTCTCTGAACGATTCGTTCGTTCGCTCATTAACAATTGAAACACGATGTTTCGCAACTGGGTACGAATTCCACAATAAACATGCCGTAAAACATAAATGTACATACGTACACATTGTAAGTATATATGGTAGAAGTACCACAAGCAGTACGAATCGATAGAATGGTCGCCTGGCCATAAGAAGTAATTCGCCAGGCACGGTGCAATGTCAAACCCACGCATTACGAGTCTTTGTTGCCTCGAACAAATAAGTACCTATGTAATGTATTTGTAGTGAAAAATTTTAACACACCAATTGACCTTGACGTTATTACCCCTATACCATTATGTACTTTGCAGCAGGACTAATATTTGATTACGTACCTACTCCGCCTTACCTATGCAGTTTTTCGTCATTTTGATAAGTTTAGCTACATAATGATAATACATAAAATGGCGTATAGGTATAAAATTCACACCACGATCGGGCTCAGGGCAGGTGGCCAGGGCAATATATTCCGCCATTGCAACGTACATGTACATATATAATGTAGGTAGATTAGGTACACATAGACATACCAGTTTACCCAGCATCACGATCCGACCTGTATTCGTTACCGAAGTCAGCATCTTTGTACGTATGTATGCTCGATGCTCTAAGATGCTCAATAATATAGCCCGCACTCGTAGTAAAACCCATAAAACACCATTAACTCCCGTATAAACACAGGTTTGCGGTACAACTTGAAAAGGAACTTCATAACAGAGCGCATCTCTATGTACGTAAAATGTATACGCATTTCTCCATTAATCAAGAAATTACCATCTATTACACGACAATAAACGGTACCTATAGAATTACCAGCGTGTGTTTAATCCGCGCTATATCGCCATCGCCATCGCCATTCGCACCTTCGAAGCATTTCTTTTTCTTTCTTTCCCCTTCACCCCCCCCCCACCATACCACGTATCGTAAGCGATAATCAGCATAAATTTAATCGATTAATATTCCGCTATTTGGCATTATTAAATTACAACGTAGCTATGTGTTTTTTTTCTTGCTTCGATAGCGAACTCACGAGCTCGATTACAATAAAATTATAGCTGGTAAGGTACAGTACAATGTGTATACTTATTGCTTGTATTATTAGGATTAAGTTGCCTACAAACTGGCCAAATCACCTAATACACATATAGCGAACAATTGCAACCGCTTTAAACCATCAATAAAAAGACCTACATCTGTGAAATGGCCAATTTTGGTGGCGATTTCAGTCGCCTTCCATTAGCTACGTAGTCAACTTGAATACTTACACCTCTTAGCAAGCCAAGAGTTGGACATCGAAAGTATTCGAAATATTACTGACAATAAGGTAAAATTCGCGATATTCTCCTGGTATTTAAATGATAAATACTTTGGTTTTAAGGATTTTTAGGGTTTTGAGGATTTCAGAGGTTTCAGATGGCTGCCATGCCTGCGTTTGGAGGACTTTGGGTGGTTAGGACTTTGGTCAATTCTAATTTTCAACAGCTTTTTGTGATTATCGATAAATTTTCTTACTTTTTCACCTATTTTTGTTAAAAGATAATTATTTCAAATTAAAACGTGAATTTTTGATATTTTTATCGCGAGAATTGTATCAATAGAGATAGTTTGAGCTGCTGAACACGAATCTGTAGCTACTTGCTAGTTTTTTCCCATAACAATTTCGTAAATAAAGAAGATACCATTTTCAATTTTCAAATTTGTGCTTTACTTGCCACAAAAGAGAAACAAATTGAAATGAAAACCAGGCATGTGGTGCACAAATAGTATAAATAGATATTTTGGGATGTGATTATTACGAGAAAAGAAATTCACCAAAAACGACCAATTTATGAACGAAGAGTTGAAATTCCAAGCACGCGTTTTGTGTAGAAAAAATTGTCAAAAATTTTTTTCAAACCGCCCATAAATACCTTTTAGTATAGTCTACCATCTACGCAAGTTTGATAATAATCGGTTGAAAATTTACAAAAATAAAAATCCTCAAATTAAAAGCTAAAAAAATAACATCTTGGCCTATAATAATAAGTAGTAGGAGAGAATTGACGGAGCAAAATTTTTACCATGAGGTTTTCATGCTATAAGAATCAAATTTCATTGTTTAGTTTCAAACTTCAGCACTGCAGCAGATTAAACAGTCTTATAACTGCTGGTATCCTTTCAAGTGCCTTATCTTCTCCATCACTCTTCCACAATAAATCAAAAGATCAAAAAAAAAATACAAATACTTCTTGGGAGCTGTTGAAAAATTCCCATTTCATGTTTCATATTTTCAGAATTTAATGAGACAATTTGCAGTATTACCGTTTATTTTCTATTTATCTACACTGAATATGTGCAATTTCTTTAATTAATCAGAATATTTGGATTCTAAACCATTAAAACTAGGATGTTTCAAGATTTTTGGGATTTAGGAACTTGAGGATTTCAGATGTTTCAGATGGTTACCATTCTTACATTTTACGGATGTTTATTCGACGTTGAAGTAATTACCTCTACTTTTGCATCGTGTAGAAAAGCATTTCACTTGCATTCAGCAGATATTTTAATACAGTCGATAACAACCGGTAACTGTTGCGCACATGCGTGCTGGCGTGTTTAGAAATGAATGCGCATGCGCGCAACAGTTACCAGTTGTTATTGACAGTATTAAAGTATGATTTATCAGCGGTGTTTTTCAAACTGCTGAATGCAAGTGAAATGGTTTTGTACACGATGCAACAGGCAGGGTAATCAATTCAACGTTGAATAAACATCCATAAAATGTAATAATGGCAACAATCTGAAACATCTGAAATCCTCAAGTTCCTAAATCTTAAAATCCCTGCAACTGTTGTAGTGAACATGGTTTAGAATCCAAATCTATCAGAAGTAAAAATTAGCAAAATCAAAATCCAAGCTTGAAAATGAAACCCGCGTAAGAAGGAAGTAAAATAAAATTATTCTGATTAATTAGAGAAATTGCACATATTCAGGGTAGATAAACAGAAAATAAACGATAATACTGCAAATTGTCTCATTAAATTCTGAAAATATGAAACATGAAATAGGAATTTTTCAACAGCTTCCAAAGAGTAATTGTATTTTTTTCTTTTGATCTTTGATTTATTGTGGGAGAGTGATGGAGAAAAATAGGCACTAGAAAGGGTACTCGCAGTTATAAGACTGCTTAATTTGCCCCAGTGCTGAAGTTTGAAACTAACCGATGGAATTTGGTTCTTATAGCATGAAAACCTTGTGAAAATTTTGTTCCTTCAACTCTCTCTTACGACTTTTTATAGACCAAAACGTTACTTCTTTAGCTTTAAATTTGAGGATTTTGATTTTTGTAAATTTTCAACCGATTTTTTTCAAACTTGCATAGGGTGGTAGACCATACCAAAAGGTATTTATGGGCAGTTTGAAAAAAATTTTCCAAAATTTTTTCTACACAAAGTTTTGGTATTCAGTTCGTATGTATATAAACTGATATTTTTTCGGAACTTCAAAAATGGAGGAAGATTTTGGAAAACTGGAAAAACCATTTTTCTACCATGTTTTTCGTTCATAAATTAGTCGTTTTTTGTCAAAACTGTTTTTTCTCATCATAATCACACCTCAAAATATCTATTTTACTATTTGTACACCATATTCCCGGTTTTCATTTCAATTTGTTTCTCTTTTGTGGCAAGTACTGCACAAAGTTAAAAATTAAAAATGTTATCCTCTTTATTTACGAAATTGTTATGGGAAAAAACTAGCAAGTAGCAACAGATTCGTGTTCATCAGCTCAAACTACCCCTATTGATACCGTTCGCGCGACAAAAATATCCAAAATCCAAAAATTCACGTTTTTATTTGAAATAGTTATCCTTTAACAAAAATAGGTGAAAAAGTAAGAAAATTTATCAAAAATCACCAAAAGCTGTTGAAAATTAAGATTGACCAAAGTCCTAACCAACCAAAGCCCTCCAAACGTAGGCATGGCAGCCATCTGAAACCTCTGAAATCCTCAAAACCCTAAAAATCCTTGAAACCAAAGTATTTATCATTAAATACCAGGAGAATATCGTGAATTTTACATTATAGAATTTCAGTAATATTTCGAACATTTTCAATGTCTAACTCTTGGCTTGCCAAGAGGTGTAAGTATTAAACATCTTTCGATGCTAATACCTCGACGAAGAATTGGCTCGAGCCAGCTATGAAAATGTTCGGCTAAGAATTTACACCTGGTACATATCTAAGAGTATACCCAACCTACCCGATTACAGCACAAAAATACATCCGTACAATGTTATTATACTTATATAAATGTAGGTAAAGAAGCAACAGGTGGAAGAAGCACAAAAAAAAACTACGATAGAAGCTCGTGCCGATGTCGATGTCGCGGTCACTAAACCGTTGCGATGTAGTAAAGCTAGGCACCTAAATAGAAATCAAATCACCCAAATATCGTTGCTATTGCAGTTAAAAAAAAAAAAAAAAAAAAAACACGTGTANTTAAAAAAAAAAAAAAAAAAAACACGTGTAGTATAGTTTAGGATACCTTTTCGATTCTCGTACAAATTTGAATAGCTGTCGATCATTAGATTAATTTCGTGTATGTACTGTATATAGCATAGCTATTGGTACGTACTGTACATACACATACATGTCAGCCACGTAGTAAGGCTACCCTGTTCGTATATACGAGTACGAATAGGTAATAGGTATATATGGTGAATAGTGAATACCCGGATCATAAATCATTTTTCTCATGGGTGGTATGAAAGAGAAAAAGAGATAGAGAGTGAGTATCAGTGAAAGATTCCATCTCGTAGAACCGGTGTAAAATAATGTAAACTAAAATTTAATAATAGCCGCCGAATATCGTAATGTCAGTATTTTTCTCGAATTTCAGTCGCCTTGATTAATGCGTTTCTGCCGGTTTTAATTAAATATCAACCAGAAACTTCCGAATGGCGTATTGATAGGTACTGTACATACGTATTTTCCGACACGTATCTACGCGTGTTTCTTTTTTTTTAAACCCTAATTCGATCGAAAGGGAAAAAAAACTACCCTGGAATTATTTTCGAATTGTTTCGATCGAGCTGTGTGTGTGTGTGTGTGTGTGTGTGCTAGGTATATGTATTTAGCTTATAACGCTCGTTGCTCATTTATCGTACGTATATGTACGTCTACGTAGATACTGTACATTTTATATCCGCCAGCTCCTGTGTAATTCCGTTAAATAAACAACACCGATGAATAATTCAATACTTCATGTTAATAAGTTCCATTTCCTATGTGTACGAAAGTGCATCAGTAAGGAAACATTATAAATGGAATAGTCGCACTCGTACCAGTATCATCTTGAGAAGTATCTCATACACACGTTGACCGAGTTAATAGTACACTATTTTCTGGTTCAATTACATACCTACACTCGATCTGATGTTAATCTCGTTATCGATCTCGATAAAGCTATTTATAAAAACAACCTAACGTATACATACATAGAGAAGATATGTAGATAGATTAGATACCCACTTACATACAGTACGTAGTAGGTACACTTCAAGAGTATATTCGTATGACTAACTTAAGGCAATAAGAAAGTACATATAATTGTAAGTAGGTCCACAGGAATGTACATTTCACATGCATTTGACGATCTCAAAAGTCGGCTGAATAAATTCGTAAATACAATAATGGCCAAAATTAATATCACGTTGGGATGTTACGATCATAGAAACAGGTACCAGTATATTCATTTGTACCGCATACTTATTGTAAGACAAGTATAAATCGCGCTGCTACGTGAATCATCTTTCAATTGATTGAAAGGGATAGACATTATCTTTACCTATGTTACGATACAATTGTCTGTAGATAAGTAAGCAACGTAACATGAGTCAGGGTGAATCACCCTGCATTGAATATTTATCCTATCGCTAGATACCTTGTATACAAGGTGGATTTTTTATACCTGGTTGGACGAAAACTGACATTCACTTCGTTCAATTCGGAGATAATTGCATAAGCATTACAAGTCCTAAGTCCTTACATAGCTATCAGAGGCTCTGAGGAGTTCAAATCAGTAATCGAAAACGACAAATTCCTGCAATGGGAATCAAATTATTTCTTCGTTACTCGCTTGTACTCGCATTCTTAAATTTTTTAGTCGATCAGTGAGTTAATACTCGATCTCGGAGGTATCGAATGAGCTTTGGTAGCAATCGATAGGTCACAAGTTATTTTCACTGTATTGCATAATTTTTTCACAGTTGTGGTGAATATTGGAGGGGAGCGTGAGGGGGGAGGGGGTTACATCGTCGATGCATTCAAAAGTTATGGGAAAAAGCTCAGCGATATCAAAATAATAAAAATCAATATGCCAATTCACTTTCCTCATTAGGCTGATTTTCCTAATCATATTGTAAATGAAAACCAGGTTATTTCAGTCTATCGACCAACGGCGGATGAGGGGGAGGGGGCAAAATAGCAACAAAATACGTTTTGGGGTCCTAGAAGATCATTAAGACGATTTTTAGCCATATCAGATATATTTTTTTTTTCATCGAACATTAAAATCTTTTACTCTGCTCGATACCGACCAAAATCGCTCCAATTCTGTCAATCGGCTCAGTTTGGCGGCGAATTCGACATATATGAGTGGGGATGAACTTAGGTCAAAATTCAGTTATGCCCCAATTTTGGGAAGGGGGTGTTGAATGGGTTAAAAACTGCAAAAATAGTCCCTTTTTAAGCCAATTGCTAGAGAATCAGAAGTTTTACGACATATCCAAAAAGCAACCTCCTAAGTCAATTAGGAGGGGAGATAGGGGGATTCTCCTCCTTTTTGACCTTGAAAAAAGGCTGTTCCATTCCTATCTCCGCACCAAATTGAGGTAGGAAGTTGATATTTGGTACGTAAATTTAGTTGTGAGTGGGACGCTAGATGTGCCTTTTGGGGGTTCCAACTTTTTACATCCATTGCACCCTCTCATAGCGTCAAAAAAGTGGGTTTTCTCATTTTTCTTATTTTTTGAGTTTGTTCCTCACATAACTCCCTTACAAATTGAGCTAGAAACTTGAAATCTGGTGTGTACATTTTTTGGTGATCTTAGATGTGCCTTTTGAGGGTGTCGACTTTTCAGCCTCATTTCATCCCCTCACAGCCTCAAAAAAGATGGCGGTTTTACTGTAGCAAGCAAAATTAATCCCTCAAAAGCATGAAATTTCAAATTAATCATAACCGTGCTTTCAGAAACAATCTGACAGTCGGGGTAAGGAAGAGGAGGAGAAGTCATTCCTCCTTAGAGTGCTCGGTGTCAGTTTGTCATCAGTATTTGTTGGAAAATTAGTAAAAGAGGTTTTTAAAATTACACAAAACTTTCGATTTTAAAAAGTTCAAAAATTTCAAAACTACCCTCACTCTAAATCTTGCCTTTTTCGAAGCTTAAAAGTATAAAAAAAACATCTATTTAAAGTATAAATTCTACTCAAAAAAAAATTTAAGTCAACTGCTACAGCAGATATTTGATCAGCATTGAGCCCGACAAATATTTCTATCTTAATTTTTTCTATCATATTATTAGGGAAACCCAGGGTATAATTTGGCATGTACATTTAGTAGGCCCTTAGACGTGCTTTTCCGGGGATTTGACTTTCCAGCTGCGTTGCCAAGCCTTCAAAGCTTCAAAAATGTATATTTATGTTGTTTTTTTTGCTATTTTTAGATTGATTTTCTACGTCAAATCGTCAACGAAAATAGTATACTAAGATCTATCCACCTATGACAAATGCTGGACGGAGTGAGGGGGGGAATTAACAAAATTCATTTTAGGGTCTTGGAGGATCATTTTTTTGGGCCAATCAGATATTTATGTTCATTCACGTATGCATTTTCCTTTCGCCAAAAACTAAAATCGTTTGCTCGACTCAATACTGACAAAAATCACTCAAATTCAGCCAATAGGATTAAACAAGCGACGGATTAAACATAACATGAGCACGGATAACCTTGGTCCGAAATTAAGTTAGGTTAAAAATTTGCAAAATGGTTGCACGGGCGTGAAAAATCGCTAAAATTGTTTATTTTTAAGCCAACTGATAGAAAAACCAAAATAGGGACCAGAACTGCTCCCTCCAAATCCCTGATTTTTTTCCTTTTTGAACAAGATTTTGAAAGTATTAATCGTAATAAGATGATAATGTTGTTTTTAGCAGTGAAAGAATTTACACTCCACTTACTTATGCGATGAGAATAGGTATCCAAAGCTGAGTCGAAGAGGGAAGGGAGGAGGGACCCCTCTAGTCAATTTTGCCGGAGCCAGAGGGACTTGAACTGAAAATTTTGGAGCAGGAGCCACTTTTTAAAAATTTTGCCAAAGTCGGAGGGACCAGATCCCCTCCCCTTGGGATCCTTTCATTTAAAAATCAGCTATTACGTTAATTAGAGGGGGTGGGGTGAGGTAGCTTTTCCCCAAAATTGCTTCGAAAAACAGTCGGTTCCTCGCATATCCCCCTCCCTCTCCCCATTAAACGACAATATGGAATTTAACATACACATTTAGTAAGTGAGCCAGATATGCTTTTGGCTTGACATCTCCGTTCTACTGCACTTACTAATTTAAATTCTTAATGATCAGAAAAAGAACATCAAACTTATCTATTTAAGAATAGTCAAAATGAACTTCTTACATCATGATCAGGATTTTATACACATTCTCTTCTTCAACCACTACCCACTTTCCACGCTACCAATTTCGTTTGAAATATCAAACGAGAAATTCACGTTAACGATTAAATCTAATTTAGAAATTTTCAGTATAAAATTTAGTCAGTCATGGTTCAACGAACAGCGATCTTCGCTTATTTTAACAACTCACTTTTCATTCAAGATAAATGATTCGACTGTCGACACTCAGCAATAAATCAGCCAATGATAAACTAATTTGTAAACGCGAATAATACGATTACACGATTAGGCATCCTACAAGCCTACTAGGTCTCAAAACACCTACATTGAACCATTAATTTTTAAAACAATTTACCCATCTCATCGGCGGCGTTAACGTTGAATTACTATCAAAGAACTAAGTAGTTTCTTCAAAGCTGGCACTGGCTTTGGAAATTTTCCAAGTTGTTCTTCGAACAATTGAAATATATACCTATAGATATTTTCACATCCAGGTACCTTTTACCTTTTTGCCGCAAGTTCCCATGTACTAGTACTTATTAAATTTTTTGCAGATACTTTATTTTACGATCTTTTGTCTTTCCTATTCCGCCTGTCGTAACAACAAGACGTTTTCACCTTATTTGTAGCAACTTTACAGCATAGATACGAAAGATGTCGTTATAAAATTAGCCGACAAAGACGCAGGCGACCGCACGTCATTATTAATTAATACACATTTTTTGTTTAGTCGAACTAGACGACTTTAGCGTAACGAAAACTTCACCTGTGGTTAAAATTTTCATCGCTACGCTGTAACAGTCATTAGGTTAACTTAGACGTGCCACTCAGCGCCTTTGTGCCGAATACTGCAAATGCCAATATCTCGATATGCGCATATACTTGCTTTCTACTTATAGCAAAGGGTATATCTCGTGTATACACGTCCCGCATATACACGATAATCTATTTATATACTTAGTAGCTTTTACGTCAAGTTTCAAACTTTCACTTGTGTGTAACTTTACTTCTGATGTACTCGTAGATACGCGTTAAATGTACGATATATGTATCTCTATCTACAAGCTAGCAGAATATTAGATTGTGGCGGGTGTAAGACTAATTTTTCAGACGTAGCAGGTAGCTAAGAATAAAGGGTATGTTTCAAGGTTTGTTGTACCGAGTAAAAAAAAAAAAAAAAAAACGGGATAAAGTTTCGCATCGAAGTTTACACACGTACAAACAAAACTTTGAAAATATATGTAAATAAATAAATTCGAAAAATTACATTTTCTTCGATTCGTAAGCAAGTAGAGTAGACAATAGGCGTATGATGACATTTTTGTAGCTTGTGTCACTTTCGGTAAAGGTGTTAAACAGTTACGTAGACCATATGAATTTTGTCACAAGATTCGGAAAGAATTAAATTCAGCCAATTTGCGTATTCAAATAAAGACAGATAAACACTTTTTAATGTAACATCTCCACCTAAGTGCCTCTAGGCTTGTACCTGTACATGGCACTAATAAATAAATAAATAAATA